>JABASF010001966.1:0-17786 GCA_019776145.1 Harlomillsia oculata
TTAAAAGTGCCTATAATGAAAATAACAAAACTACTAGTCTTTTGCAATATTGTATCCTATATAAAACATGATTGTTGAAAATAAAAAGTATCCTTTTGATATGACTTTTTCCATTAAAACTCGTAATGAATTCGCAATCAAGGAATTTTGCTCATTTTATGGAAATCTTACCTAATAATGTGGATGCCGTTTGAAATCTGAGAATGATTGATGACTGACTGGCTGACTAGTGACTACTTTGACAACTATATGCAGTGTTGGGTCACTGACAGTGATCACTGCAACCTTTGCAACACAGTTGGTCACGTTTTGCCAAAAGGTGACAGTTTAGCATTGGTCACTGCGGTGATCACTGCAACCTTTGTCACACAGTGTGTCACGAAATGCCAAAAGGTGACAGTTACAGCAACTCTGATTACAGTATGAAAATCGACGAAGGAATCATGTAATGTTTCTCTCTTGAAGGACTAAGTCCCGCAACTCCAAGTGCGACTTCAATATCAACAGCAAGAAAATGAGGCTTTGATAATGTAATTGGAGCTCCTGTGGTGAAATTATTAAGGGTTTTTAAATTGAGCTAATACACGCCTTAATGCGTAATAAATTGATTTTTAATTGCATTTTATACAATAATGATGAGAAGGCGGAGTATGTACCTCCAAAGCAAGGGGCGAGAGAAGCAAGACCGGTGATATTACACATCAAAGGATGTTTCTTGAGACAGAAGCACCAGAGATTCTCAACTTGATCCACACTGAGGAAATCGGAGAGGAAATGTCGAGCGACGGGAATTCCCAAGTTGACCTCGGTGTGATTGAAAACCCAAGAGATGGACCTGCACAGGTCGGCTGCATAAGCTTGAACTCTGCTCCCAACATGGATTTCCATGAATGGTGGATAAAACTTTCCATCCGTGTCGTTCATTGCATTACAAGAGTCGTTTTTCCATGCAGTCAACATTAGTTTCATTTCTGACAGAAACCACCCGGGCAAAATCTGAATAGCTGGACAACCCAGTTTTGACTTCCCACCAACCATCATCCGATCCGTTTTTCTATTTTAAGAAAGTGTCACGTTTGTTTGAGTAAACAACTGCGATTTGTATAAGGAAATCTCTTTGAGCCGAGAGCAACTTTGTAAAGTGTGAAAGTGAAAGCTCGTCCTGTTCCGTTTCACAGACAGACTTTTTGTTCGAATGGAAAATACTAAAAGGTTTTTCAGATTTCCTTACGCCTTTGAAAAGGGCGAGTTTCCCATCTGCAAACTCAGGAGGGAGACTGACAGATCCAGCACTTTGAACCATGGGGTCATTCACGAGGTCGACGTAAGGTTGAATGCTTGTGCCATCGAAAAGAATTTCTCGAACGCTGCAAGTGCGATAAAGTTTCTCTCCTTTCCCTGCCAGCATTCCGTCCAGGGTTTCCAGCAGAAAGTCAACGTCCGTGAAGTCATTCACCATATGAGAAACTGCCTATAATATCCGAATATAGGTTGAATTGAAATTGAAAACCCGTGTACATATTTAGGCTAGTATGTGTATAATGCAAAGATAAGCGGAAAGATGAATCAAATCATTGAACCAGGCAGCGCAAAGTGCACTTTGTAGTAAATAATGTCGTACCACAAAGATGAGATTGACTAAAGTGACCATGTCCGATTCCTGTCCAGATGACATTTCCGGTTGGAAGTAGTACCGATGTTTTGGACGTACCGAATGGATTCTCCGGTGAAATTCACCGTGATATTCTGCTTGTCATAGTCAATCCTAATCAAAACCCAACATCGACTGTCAACATTTCGTTTTAAAATGCAAAGGCCAGGCCAGCTTGTTAATTGATTTTACAGGTAAACATAAGGTGAATAAGGTCCCATTTCTTTCAACTGAGGTTTCGCTCCCAATTCCAGTTCCTCTGCATTAGTAATGTTGAATAGATGGAATTTATAGTAAACTGGGACTGGGATCGTGCGCCAAATGTCCCACAACTCAGTTCCAGGTATTAATCGAATCATCTGAAAAGAGACCCTAGTGACATTTTGAGAAAATTGAAAAAAAGAGAGAATTCATTATTAAAATTTCACTTTGGAGTGCTCAAAAGCAATAAATCTCGAGAGCATATGTGACAAATATAAAAGAAGAGAAGGACAGGATGATGAATAATTCCACGGCGGAGCCGTTTGATGCTAAAGCCCCTATTTGTCATTGTATTTGGAGGAATGGAGCGCAACAGAAGCGCACGGCGAGGACAGAAAACGTGAAGGCAAAATTAATTAAGTCGGGGAATTTGGGAAACTCTTACTTGCATTAATTCTCAAGAGGGAAAGTGGTTGAGTCAACAAGCAGTGAAGCTCGTAGCATGCGAAGATACGAACTTTGTTCCTAGCCTTGTTACCCTTTTCGTTTTGATTAGTTACTTTTTCGTGACCAAAGAGCCAATTTGGACAGAGAGAAGATGAGCAATAATTAATTTCAACTACACTATATACTCTTTTGTTATTGTTATACAGGAGGCAGACGTTAGGACGCAACTCTAAGTCGTTAAACGAATGTAACTGAATATACCTGTCGTACAGCTGTGCGAATGAGCAACTCCAAACCACCAAACCCGAGGACGAGAGACACAAACCACGAAACCGAAGGAAATGATTACTTTCTGTCCAGAGCCCAGCCGCAATGACGAATGCATTGTCTTCAAATTAATGTCTCAATTTCCAAAATCTGAGACCTCCCTTTCAAAATTCACTATGCACCTGTCAATTTTCGTCGTTAATTACGTCCACGCAACCATAAATCCTCGTAGTAAAGTCGTAAACTAAACGTCAACCTGGCACGAGATCCTGTACAACCGTGCACCACTCGCTGTCTTTTGTCCAAGGACCCTAAGACTTTATTTTCAAATGTCAGTACAAGGAGGATTTTACGGACACCGCTCTTTCTTAAGATTGCTAAATTTTGCATGGAAATGTCGAAAAAGAGTTACGGGGGAAAGGCACCCGGCTGGCTTTAACATTTACTTTATCTCGTACGCTATATAACGGCATCTTCGTCCTTGGTCATGTCCACATGCGGTCACTTGTATAATTATAAATAATTAAGAATTGGTCATCTATCGGCTTTCTCTTGGAAGGAATAAGTTTCTTCAGCTTTGAGGTTTGCTATATTTTCATTCGAAAATATGCATTACTGTTTGCCTAAATTAAAAATTGATGCTAACAACTTTTAAAAGCTTTTAAAGCTTTTAAAAGCTTTAACAGCATGGAATTACGGGCTCTTTTAACAGTTCTCTGATATACAAAACGGGTTTACAAAGCTGATTGGACGGGACAAGAAAGCTGAATTGACCCATTTTGCACACTGCACATCACATTTGCAAGGAATTTAACCAATACCGCATTCATTTGTGTTTCATCGTACAGAATAATGACCTAGTGCAGCCAAGCTCATGAAATAATTGTACTTTGTGTGGAACCCGTCGTCGATCGTTACGTTTGTGAGCTTTTATATAACAGTAACGTACTCCAGTACAAGACTCAAGACATGGAAAATTGTAATAATGTGCCTTCGCTTCTTCTCCAGCAGATTCTTCACTTTTCCAGCATGCAATGTGGGTCAAAAAGCTTCTGCTGGAGAAAGCGCTATAGGCAATTTCGGAATCCAAAATGCCAATGCCAACCTCTGGAGTAGGTTACGTATACAACGAAATAAACGTGAGTTTTTATGCTCTGTTGTTCCAATGCAATTTGAGAGCAAGAACCAAGAACTAACGCAAATTGCAATTCCACGTTTATGTGCTTTGAAATATTGAAACATGATATGACTTTTGGATTTTTTTTCGTTATTTTTGCGAGTCTACAATAATTCATTTGGGGGTATCATTTTGAATCGTAATGGGAATTTATAAAGAAAGCATGTGGAATTTTCGAGATTTTTTTTCAATGATTTTAATATCATAATCTGTATAGCTGAAATGTGCTTTCGAAAATAGCCATTTCAAAGGAAAAACGTAAGTGTTTTTATGTATTATGTTGTAAAAAGCTCTTTTGTGACTTTGGGATAAACTTTGTACGAGGTTTGTTCAAGTTTGGTAGTGGAATTCAGATGAAAGCGGACAAGATGAGAGATTTTGTATATAGAATTGGCATTTTTTGAAGTTTCGGACTGAGAGAGGACTAAGCCGAGGTCAGATTAGACTTTGGCTTTTTGCATTTTGGAAAAGGTTTTTGGAAGGGAGATGAAAGGTTTTCTTCTTTTAGGGTCAGCAGCTGTGGCTCATCATATCGTCGTGTTGTGTTTGTTGAAGTCGCCTTCATCTTCTCCATGTTTAGCCTGAACGGTTTTTATGGGATCTGGATTTTTGTCTGGAAGAAGAGGAATATAAATCACTTTGCTTTGTGGACGTGAGAGGCGAGAGACGCCAGTTTTGCACACAAGTGCAAAATGGGGAGATGAGAAACGTGAAGGATTTTCCTATTTTGGCAGTGGTGTGGTGTGGCATCCTGTATTTTCTAATCACGTTCGACTATGTGTGTACGGTAAGATGATGATGAAGAGGATCTTCTTCGCCTTCCCCTGCTTTCACTTGTTTGCTCACTGCTCCTGAAACTCGATCTCCCCGAAATCCTGAAATTTGCACGAACAGTGTATTATTGCGATATGAATTGAGGAAGACAGAGAAGGGAGCGACGACTCAAAACTTAGTTGGTCGGAGACACAAATCGATAGCACGTCGATTAAAATCACGCCCTAAAAACTTCAAACTTTGCAAAATCACATTCACACACTCTCACATTGGGAATTACTAGAATCTAGAACGACACTGTGGAGAACCCTCTCAGAATGGAAATCATATGAACGAGAAGCAACTCATCTTGTCAACTTGTGCGGGAGTAGTTGAGGTTGAGTTGAGTCCCAAAACTTTCTGCTTGCTTGTGCTATAATAATTCCTTTTTTGGCTGCTCGCAGTCAGTGAGACTTAATAATTAGGAGTTTAACAGTGTCATAAAGTTGGAATTATGAGTACCAATTCCCTGTCTGATTCCCACACACAATCAAAACCACCGCAACAACTCGAGAAAAGCAACTTAGGACTACTCATTTATAAATGATGTTCCTTTGTTCATTGTGTATTGTGTCGTGTCGCTTCTGGTGCGAGGGAAAGTGGCGTTGGCATGCACAACTTCAAAATCAGAATGACATACATTGAATATACACTAGAAACCTAAATTGTTACTTACTTTGGACTCATTTTCATACTTTGGAAGCAACTTTCCCCACAAAAGCAGAAATGATCTTTTCCTTTAGTACTGTACACATGGTTTTGGATTTGCACGGAGAAAGTTGAGCTTTTTCTCCAATTCAAAGCGCCATTCAAAATGATAAACTTTTTATTATAATAACAAATTACAAAAATATCCCTTACGGCTGTAAAAACTCGCAGAAGTATTTTTTTAAGCTCGAATTTTGTATCGAAATCAAATTCGTACAAAATAAAACTCTCGTAGTGCTCTCTATTCATTTGTTATATATAATAATAATTTGAAGAATGCTACATAGTTGAGTCTGGAGAAAGAGATTTTCAATAATCCCTTGGTATTCTGGAGTTCAAGACTTGGGGAGTGAAACTGGCACTCTGGAGTGACTCACTCAGAATAGACTGAAAGAAAGCTGCTTAGCATTTGGACTCATTTCCCGGGAGACTTTTGTCCCGCGATTGACTTGAGAGGTGACTTGTCAAGCTCTGCAGTTGGCATTTTCAATATATAAGAGACCTTTTACACCAAGTCATTCTAAGTGTGTGTAACGGTCCATGGATTGTCTCCATGAATTTTAAGCAGGGACGCACGCACAAAGTACTATAAAGCATTTTGAAACTCCATTTTAGTAACTGTTAGGGGGTTAGGATACCATTACTTTGGTTTACCATCGAAAAGAGCCTCCGGGTAAAGTTGAGCCGGGAAGATGTAATGGTACCCGGTATTTCTTCCTGGAAAAAGAAAAAGGACGAAAAATGTCTACAGCACTCCAAACAACGCCTTTTCACAGTCACAAAAGAAATGAGAGTAAAAAGGAATATGAAAAGGAGGTTTGTGCACACCTGCATGCCCAAAATGTTAATGTCACTCGCGTTTCCGCTTCTCCTTTGAGTAGATTTGCGTTTGAGTGAGTGAGTTTTGGAAGTTGCTTTCATCACACAAAAAAGTGCCAGGTATACACACAAAAAACGGGCAAAAATTGCACAAGGCGACCCAAATGGCCAGGTCAAGCATGCATGTATGCATGTATTAGTCTCCAACTCCAACGTTATGAAAAAACCGGGTGCGAGACAAAGGGTAATTCTTCTTAGCCAATAACGATAAGTTATGGTGGACACGCAATACAAGATTGCTATTTCAGTATTGTATATCTGCATCCGGTCTTTGTGAAACAACCAGGCAACTTTCAGAAAACTCAAGTTCCATAGCATATGAGGCTATAGTATTTTCAAAAGCAAGCAGAAAAACCCGAATGGAATTTCCAATAAGTTGCATGGGAAAAAATGCATTTCGTATTCCAGGTTTCGTCTACAATTTTTCATGTTTTTATACATTTTATTTACACAGTCTCGTAAGGTTTTTCAGAAAATGATATTTTTTGTAATCATATCATCATCATCTTCGTTGAATTCTAATCAGTGTCATCATCACGTGTGTTCGCAATCCCAGTTTTTCAGTTCAGAAGAGGTAGAAAAAAGGGCATAATCATGGATCACTGGATGACGACGACGACCAGCAAAGACGCAAATTTTTGTTTGGTATACATGTTTTTGCGACTCTTCTTGAAGGAGAGGCCTTTTTAGGAGAAAGTTGGAAGACGAGGTTCATTTCCTTTAGACTTTCCTGTGTTGAGCCGCACACAATTCATCTGATGTGTGCATTGAAATCGTGTCTTGCAAACAACGAGACTATCACACAAGAGTTCACAAAGCGTGCCGAATCCTCAATCCCTTTTCTTCTCTCACTTGACAAGGCAATGAAGAAACTTCCATCGACAACGAACTGCCAAGCCTTCCTTGAGTTCACTATATGGGCCATGGACCGCTTATCTCCAAAAAAGGACTTTTGAGTAGGAGTATCCGTACCATATACCCGCATTTCGGAGTTTTTTTGGACTCTACATACGACCCGCCCATTGCCCATGCAGTCAAACTTTTATATCCACAGTGCTTTCGTTTTTATATGAACATTCCATTCTTCCCTATTCCAAAAGCCATTCTTCATCATTCGTTTTGTCTGTCTGCAACGAAAAGTCTGGATTGACTTCTGACAAAACAAGAGTGCTGTGCTGCTCTTGCTCCTGCTGTTCGCTCCAGGAAAAAATTGTCCGGAGATGGACGGGTACGGTTTACATTTGATCCTGGAAATCCTGCACGTATTAATTAGTAGAACATCATCTTGTATGACATTCAAATGAACAAAATCCATTTTCCAAACGTCATCCTCGGATTGTTGTTCGTGTCCTCGATGCGGATGCTCCTACGTGAAATGCGATAGCGCAAAATATGAATTCCGCTTTCCCCTGCACATAAATTCGGAGTATAATGTCACATAGTGACAAGTGACACTGACTGAATAAATGCCACAAGCTTTAGATGAAAAGAGAATCTTGAAAAACAAGCCGACCGAGTGAGAATAAATCACACACTCACTCAAAGGCACTTTCTCCTGTACAAAATACATGCCGTGAATAACGTGTCATGTGCTCATGTGTACTAAGAACTCGTATATACAATTTTCGTGTTTGCTTTTCATCTTTATTTACTTTTGTTGTGAAGGAGAAGAGAAAACTGCTCACACGACGTGAACACGTGAAAAATAATAACCAAAAACTCATCTTGTTTCCACTATCTCAAAAACTTTTCTCAGACGAACGAAACCATTAATTTATTACCTTTATATAATATAACGTTATATGTACATTACGAATTTCCACAGTCGAAATTCGCAATTATTTTCACATTATTACACAACATACAACATAACTTTCACAAACGAAAAACAACTTCAATGGAAACATTTAATTCAAAGAACCATCGTTTTTTGTGAAAAATTAGTCATTTGATGCTAATGTACGTTGCGTACACTTGCTTGTTCTGTTGCAATCATACGACGTAACAAACGTGACTTTTCACTTCAAATACATTTAATTTATTGTTTACAAAAGAGCTCAAAACAGCAGTGGAAGAAATTGGATAATTATAATTATTTTCACGCTTTACGACCTTTTTGTCTAATAAATCACTAATAAATAATTTTAAAATGAAAGGCATAATTCAATAAATGTGGAACATCCTCGAAACGTGTGGAAGAGTTGAAAGCGTCAATTATTCCCAATTCCCATTCACTTTAGCTTTCAGAACAGGATTCCATTTCAAAAAAGTGTGAGTTATAGCTTACCAATATTACTTACAGTAAGTACATACTTTCGGCGTGTTTCTTGTTGTATCGCGAAATCCCAAGTTCCCCCGAGTCTGAGACACCCGGGAGAAGTAAAGGAAAATTGTGACTCTATAGAATTATAATCTCTCTTGTAGGATGTCAAGTGAGTGAAAGTGAAAAGTAGAAAATGCCTTTCTCCTCTTTTCTCCTCCCCAAGTAGCTCATCAAGCTTTGGGATCTATGAGACTCCTCAAGCGAAGATAATCTTTACTTTTCTAGCCCACTTCACACTTTCTCTTACTCTTCACTCCTCGTCCTCCTCCAGCACAACACAACATTTTTGTGCTCCAAAAAACTCAAAACGCTTATATCTATACTTTTCATTTGTGTTCATTTATTTAACATTGGCAGTGAATTTGTTTCGAAAAATTGTGAACTTTTTTATGTTAGAAATTAATTTAAAATGTCATTGTTAGGGCGAATTCATTTTCAAGTACAGTTTTGACCCTTTACTATAAGAAAAGGGTGCGTCTACAGGATTTTTTTGATTTTATAATATTTAATAAAAACTAATGTGATTTTGACTACTGCTCCAAAGAAAACGATATCTTCAATGGAAGATTAGGGAAAGGCAGCAAGAGTGACAGTTTCGCTTTTAAGTCATAAATTTTTTGAATGACGATATCATTTCTTTTCATGTAAGACCCTGTTTTTTGAAATTTTTGGATACAATTTGGTGCACTTTGAGTACTTCTAATACACAAGAGATGCTTCTTTATTTGATCTACTTCTTACGTGTACACGTCTCTCTAAAAGCACACTTGTAGTCATATTTCACAAAAAATTCCGAAGATGAACATGATTGCATTTAATATACCTACAGACTGAAACGGTCTGTAAGAAGCCTAGTCTCCCTACTATCGTACACCTGTCCTCATTTTTATCCGGAGGATTTTTTCAAAAATATGACAAAAATGAGCGGAAAATGGCCATCATTTCGCATCTTAAAGTCTAGTAAATCGCACCATTTTCTTCCGAATAGTAATTTTCTATATGGGCTTTTAAAGAGAAAAAATTGTAAAACTACTATCAAAGGTAAAATTCTTTAGAGAAAGTAATTACCATAAAAGGGGAAAAAAGAGACAATTTCTGCACAGAATTTCGCCCGTGGGAACCTCATTTGCTTGATGTCTCACATTATATATAAAAAGACACACTTTTTTGCAATGAGAGACGGACTCAGAAAGTGTGTGTCGTTTATCCATTTTCTCCACCAAAAATTACTTCTCCAGAACTCCAGTCAACATTTCAACTGTCTCTGTGTGGTCTGTTAAAGAAAAAAGAAGAAAACTAACTACTTTACAAATTTCTTTCACATCTGCTTCAGCTAACTGATTTTTTTCCAGCATCTTCTTCTCGCGTTTTTCTTCTTCGTTTGACTGTCTTTAACTTTTGCCTTTCTTTCCAATTCCAAACTCGTTCCTTGAGCAAAAAAACTCACAAGTTTGACAGACTCTGTTATTTTTTGCACAAGTTTTGATAGCACGCTTTTTTTGCTTTTGCTGAAACTATGGCTAAAAAATTGATCTTTTCCCAGAGACTCCAGATCCAAACTAAACTTTGCAAGATGAGAATGATTACGGATCAATAATAAGTGCAGTTGTTTTGTTTCGGAGAGTATTAAGAACTGGGTTCAAACGAGTGTAATAAAACCTACTTTTTTCCCGACCGAACACGGGTGAAGAGTAATGGCGGCAGCTTTACGCTAATACAATCATTCAGAATGACCCGGTTTTTTTCTACCTACATAAAAAACGAAATTTCCCTTCTCAATTTGAAAAAAAGCAAAGTCGTAAGAGTACAATAAACACAGAAAACACACGCATCTGCACTTAAGCATTTTACTCCATAATTTTTTGTATGAAGCAGACTTTCGTGAACAGGAACGATGAACGTGGAAGTGCTTTTATAATACCCGGGTTCGGGTATGTTGCATGATTGTTCTCGCTACCTGTTTTTTTTAAAGTGGTAGTACAAATACTTTTGGCAAAAAGGCAAAGAAGAAAGTGACTAATTTATACGTATTTGCTTTCTCTCGTGCGATTTATAGGTTGGTTTCCGCGAGGCGCCTTGGCCCCGGCGGAAAAGCCCCACAATTTAATTATACAGTAAACTCGAGTCTAAACGTCGTTTTGTAAAGTAGCCGTTCCGCTTTTCACTCAATTTTGTTCCATTATCTCCCATTGTAAATTTGCTTTTAGGAGCACAAGTACAAGATAAGAAAAGGAAGCATTGAGTCCATTTCATACAATGGAAACTACCGCTACCACCGGTCCAATTCTTGAGGGAAAGTCCATAGAAAAACCGGATGAACAAAAGGACCAGGAGAAATGTATAGTACAACTCAAAGCAGTTGGGTGTGTAATGCGCCCTTTTTCTTTTCAAATTTGTGTTTGTAGTCTAGTGCAATTCTTACCATGTCACGACTTTGGAGCTAAACCATTCGACACAAGGTACTTTGATGAAATCTACTATAAGTGCAATTCGCTATATAGTGTGTAACGACAATGACAACGCGACATTACTATTACCCATGTCGACGTTATCGTCATCAACATCGTCGTCGTCGTCGTCCTTCAGTTTCTCCAGGGTTTTAACGTATTTTCTTATCTTTTGTTCTGCTCGTCGGTGAGAGAAGATTCGCTTGCCATGCTCTAGCTGAATGCTCCATGTATAACTACAACCTGCTCTCTCGTCTCACGGTTTTTGTAGCGTTCTTCATCATCATCTTCGATTTGGAAAACCCGAATCAGAGTAGGAAATTTTTTACTTTCCCGTCTTTCGTGGTCTGCGGATTTTTGGACGATGCCTTATTTTTTTCTTTTCATCTTTTTATACGAGCCGAGCTGCGGCAAAAGATTTCTCAAATGTGGAGGGAAAGCGGATAAGAATTCAAGGACTCGCTTCGTAGTCCCATTGGATTAAAAGGAGGAGCGAGTAGGTAAAGCGGACAAAAGGAGGAAAGAAGATTACGACTTTCATGGACACAGCAAAAGGATGCGGGTGATTAAAAATTAAGAAGAAGACAAAAAGACAATGCAGTTTCTTTTTGCGACTCCACATCCCCATTACGTTTTACACATCCGAGAGCAGAACGACTGAATAGAAAAAACCACTGAATAGGAAGGAAAGGAAAAAGATTACAAGAGGAGGAAAGCACCGCTGCTGGAGTGTGTGGAAGTACTGCTCGTAAGTACACTATGCATGTTCCAGATCCCGTTTCATTACCACTTCTGGAGAAGATTTAAGGGTTGGAAAGAACAAGTCTCAACCGGCGAAACATTGATGAACGCAAAGAATGCAAGGGAAACAACCATGGAAGCAGCAGCATCCGCGAAAAATGGCAAAATACCATTCTTTGGCAGCAGAGTAAGTTCGAGCCCATTTGATCTTCATTGCTCTCACAGTCACGTCCAGAACGGCTCCACTTCGCTCTTCGTCCAGGAAAACATAAGAACTGCCGGGACTCGATCCGAATTTGTCTGTACTCTGCTCAAAGATTCATTTCAAACAAACTGATGTCATGTCATCATCATCTTCTATGCTACACTACATGACAAAAGAAAAGTGTCTTATATGTGTTCCGAGTGGAAAACCAAAGCAAAAAAACGAAGGATATAGGATTTGGAATGGAGATGACTGTCTGTGTATAACGGGCATGATGATGGGCAATTTCATTTCAATGTGTCCGGGTAACATTTCGCGTGGGAAGTCGTACAAAGAAATACTCTCAAAATGATTTGAAGAATGTCGTTTGAGCTGACCTTGAGTGTGATGAGGGAATATTTGCGTCCCCTATCCCGTCCACTCTTGGGTGTTTGAATGTGTACAGAGATTTGAATATCGGTTCGTTCTTTCTTGAGGCTGAGGAACCATTCAGCAGTTGTGGGGACGATACTCACCCCGCCGGGTCCATAGATTCTGTCCAGGGGTTCCGGAATCACTGTCAAACTCTGCAAGTTGGGTAACTTTCCCAACGCCTTCACCGCCCGTTGAGTGAGCTATGAGGAACAGGTAAAAGCAGTCGTTGGTTCATTACGACGTGCATTTGAAACCCAGAGGCTTGTCAGGAGAGAAGGTAATTGCAGTCCCCGGAAGCTAAATGGGACTCTCAATGGGAATATGACCCATTTTGGAGGTTGACAAAAGGTTCTCGTACTTACCGTCGGCTCCAGGATGAGTGTCCTTAACGAACGCAGGGCGCAAATACCATAGACCACCGACAGCTCTTGCATTGTGATTCCAGCCTTGCTTCTAATGATCTCCAGACGTCGCAATTCTACCGAATGACAAATTACAAGAAACGAACATGACAACAATGTCTAAATTGGCAACGACATATAATATACTTCACTCCGACAATGAAATGTCAACTCTCGGTCTTCATGCTATGCTCCACCTACGTCTGACAATTGACGAGTTGACAGTGTCATAATAAAGTCGAGTTTTGTATGCTTTCACAGAGAAAAAGAATGCTTACTTTGTAGATGGCCAATGAAAGGCTTGCGAGCAAGGACATTAAAAACTTCAGGCGTTACGATGCCGTCCATTCCTTCCGAGGACAGGTTGAGAAAGAAGAGCTTGTTGAGCAACTCTCCCTTGGACACTCCAACAAAACCTCGTTCCGTCAAGTGGTTTCCGGCAACGATCCTGAGTTCTTCTAAATCCGGAATCTCTCGGTAAATGGAAATGAGAACTTCGTCGTTGCCTGGAATGTCCATCTTCCTCAGGTTCGGAAATCTGTCAGCGATCATTTGAGTGAGAGGTGGGTCGATAGCGTGCAACGTCAAGGATTCCACGCGAGGATGCAAGTGTCCGCACTCGAACAAGTGCACGTGTCCTTGTCCTGTCGTCGTCAAGTGCGTCAAACTGGGGAACTGCTCCAGAATTAAATCGGAGCTCATTGAAGCATGGATCGTGAGAGACCGAACATTCTGCATGAAAGGAAATGGGAAAGGGAACTGGGTACTTTCATTCATGTCCATGTCAACGTGCAGCTCTCTCAGCCATTCGTTTTGTTGAATCAAAAAAGCTTCCAGTGCAGGTAAACATGCCATTTCAATTTCTCCTCGAAATTTCTCCAGCCTCAGTTTCGACTCTACCAGGAGTTTCAAGTCTTCTGGATTCTGGATAGTGCTCCCTGGACAGAGTTCCAGGGACTTGAGGATGTCCAAGTAGCCGGCTGAGGCGGCGAAGGACACAATCTGAAGGATACTCAGTTTCTTGTAGTTGCTGACAGGTTCAAGAACACTGTAGTGATGATGAGGACATGGGTCGTAGGAAAAATGAGTCAAATTCGGTACGAGACAAAGAAGTTGTGTCAACTGGTCCTCGTGAATCTGTTGACTACGGACGGAAAGACGCTGCAAGTGAAGGAAAGTTTTGAGGCATTTATCCGGTTGAGACACGGACAGGTCTGAAGAGCGCTTGAAATTGAGGACGTAGAGAGTGAGTGTGTCCAGATTAGTACAAAAACTCAAAAGGAAGAGGATCTGCTCAAAGTCCAGTGGATTGTCACCGGAGATGGATCGAAGCGTGAGCTGCCGTACGGCTGATCCGTAGCGCTGAAGAAATTGAATAAGTGAGGCACAACAAATGTCGGTCAGTTTCCAATCTCGATTGTCATTGTTCAAGTAGATCACAAAGGATTTGAACAAGTGTCCCGGAATGTTTTTACGGATGACGTGATGAAGCATCTTCAAGTACCGGGACACTTCCCCATCGAATCGCAAATACACTTGGGATTTTGCTCCAAGGACGAAAGACGCCTCGTGTTCCCAAAGCCGGTTCACGAGCCGACAATTCTTTAAGTCTTCTACGCCAACCCAGTTCAGGACTCGATGAAGCAACTGCCATTTTTAATTAGAATTTATGTACAAATGGAATCAGAGACTTTTCGAATTTTAACGTACTACTATACACTCATATTGTGTTACATATTGTGTAAAGTTACCTCAGGGAACATGAGCGGAAGCGCTTCGGAAGAAGACGACGATGATGATTTGAACTGGAAAAACTTCATTTTTTCTCAATTCGGTTTTTCGGTTTTTAATGTAATTGAATACCCACGCTTCCACACACACGCACAATCATACACACTGAAAAATGCTGGTACGGGTGTTACTTACAATTACAATGTCCAAGCTGTTTTTAATGAACGCACTTTGCCCCAAGATGAGAAAATTCTGAAGGAGCACGAGGATGGATGAGCGAGGGACAGAGGAAATACCACCCGGGTAGTGTGTGTTGGGAGAACCGGAGGAGACTGAGCAATCATGTAAATGTACACGGCATTTTTAAAGGAGTAAGAAACGGCAGGAGCGGAGCAGCTTGTAAGCTCGGATGTGAAAAGAGGCACACACGGAGCAATTCCTCTCTCCCGCTGAATGCCAATGCCAAACTTCAAGTTGAGCATGTCCATGGAAAAAATCAATAGGACTCTGTATCATATCCCTCCGAAGGAGTCGTTTTCTCCAGTCTAGCACTCTCCGAATCGGGTTACCCGGTCTTCGCCTCGGGATCCTTCCTATAGGAAATAGAGTGATACGGAGGAAACACACCAAAAACTGTTGTGGAATAGTAGGAATCGCTTTCTCCAAGATGAAAATGACTGCTGGGTGTCCCTTGATGTCATTTTGTGATATTTTGGTGGTAACAATATGTTACTGGCCATTACGTGACGCACACCTCTGAGGACGAAACGGAAACAACGCAAGGGCTCAACGCTCAAAATACTACAAAGAGTAGATCAATATGGCATTTTACGACAGGATTCAACAACTCGAGGAAACCGCAGAGAAACCACAAGCTTTTCACCGGGACTTCTGACGGAACGTGAGAGGAGAACAAGTTAATGCTTCTAAATTGAGCCGAGTCGAGACAAAGACAAGCTCGTAGCTTCAACTGGGTGTCCGCCACCACTTTTCCTACCAAAACCTCCTTATCTGTACTATACTCAGCTTTTCAGGTCGCAGAATCAGTGTTGCTCTTCCAAATGCCATTACTTCTTTAAACGGAGAAAGACAGGAAATTGTACTTTTAGGCTTTGAGCTCAGCATTCCCACGCTCCGCGCTTTCAGCTTTCCCTTTTTAGCTTCACTTGGCCCTTGAGTGCAGTTCTTCTCGTTCGTTCATTGAGCAAGCCTACTAGACACGGCTAAGTTGGAAAGTCGCATCTGAATATTTCACAGAGGACGACGAAGACGACAACGAGTGCTCAACTGTCAAAGTCAAGTACAAAGTGTCAAAGTTTTGTAGCATTATAAACCCAAAAGCTCCTCTTCCCCACTTCCCAGCATTTCTGAGGGGCTAAAAAGGCACTTATACCCAGGAGCAAGTGTGAGTGTCTCTCCTCTCTCCTTGTCACTTGAGACCTTCAACGTTTCTCCGGGATTGACAGAAGGAGAAGGAGATGACGAAAAATAGTGAACGAGACAAAGAATTGCTTCCTATTAGCTATGCATAGGTCGTTCGCATACACAATATACTTTACCTGTCACAAAAGGAGGAAGTTTGAGTAAGGAAACCCCAAAAGGGATCCCACACCAAGAAAAAAGACCAGAGTATAGAAAAGTGGTGAAAGCGCTGAAACGCTGAAAGACAAGGAAAGCAAGTACAGAAAAAAGAAAGTGTGGAGTAAAATGCTACACTCGTTTGTGCTGGAAGGAAAAAAGAGGAAATTGGATGCCGAACTTGGATTTCAGTTCGCATGCGACACGTACATTTGTAACGCCTCATATTTGAGTGGAGTCGAGGCTTCTTATGATCACACTTTATGACTTTCTCCTTCCTTTTGCACACACGAATGAATCTATTCTCCCAGTCTATTTCCTTCTGACAGGGAACGAATGGATGTGAGCACATTTTGTGTGTGTTATAGACAACCCATCTATCCTCACGCTAATTGCCTGGCCTGGGCAGACCATCCCAGACTGATTCTATAGACTTTTACTTCATACATTCGCTCGTATACATGACACTTTGTTGTCCTTTCATAAAATTCATGGACATAATAACAAAAATGTACCCTGTTTATAAAAGCCAAAAGTGTCGAGGACACCAGCGACCAGCAACGGAAATACGTCAATGTCGCATTTCCCACTGGCGACAGAAGAGAAAGGACACACGTTGAAAAGAGTATGTCGATGAAAAGAAGTTGATAACTAGCACAGACGTTCTGTTTTTGATAAGACGGGCAGCTGTCTCATGTCCTCTGGGTGTGTGACTCATCAACCGTCCAATAACAGTTAAGCAAACTCAAACTGTCAAGCAAAACAAAAAATGTGTATTTATTCGGAAGAAGATTACAAGACGGTTTCTGGACGGGTTGCTAATCATTGACTTCATGTCTTGTCCTTTCCCAAACCCGGNATTGACTTCATGTCTTGTCCTTTCCCAAACCCGGGCATCTCAAAAACCGTATCAAGAAGAAATTACGACTCAAATTGTAATCACGAGAAAGCATTTTGATGCGTGGGTATATTT
Source organism: Harlomillsia oculata (assembly GCA_019776145.1). Taxonomy (NCBI): domain Eukaryota; kingdom Metazoa; phylum Arthropoda; class Collembola; order Entomobryomorpha; family Oncopoduridae; genus Harlomillsia; species Harlomillsia oculata. Next base: position 16,957 of record JABASF010001966.1, read on the forward strand.
TGTATCAAGTCTGCTGTCACGGTCTTTGCAGACTGCGTTTCGTTTTACATTGTCGAATGCTTTGCAAAAAAAATTAAGCTTGAACAGTTGTAGTTGTAACAAGTAACTAATTACATTTGATGTTGCCTGTGTCACTTGCATGCTAGTTTGGAGTTGTTTCCGTGCTGGAGAAAACCCGCCTTTGCTCATCAAACAGACAGCTAATAAATGTCAAACACACTAACAAAATGACACGCACAAGTGCTTTCTTTCCATCGATCCTAAATTGCTCACTAATTTCTGTTGGGAAACTTACTCTAATTAGAATGCCTACAAGTCTCATCACTTGCTCTTTGTTGATTCTTGACTTCCCGAAGTCTATAATTTCAACGATAATGCTCATTTTCATAATTGTATGATATTCTTCGCCTGTCTCATTTTTGTGAGAAAATGAATTACGATATGATTCAACTGTAACGAATTCTTAAAGAGATTTTTTTTATTCAGATGATTAAAAAACCCAACGAATTGGGACGAAACATAAGTCAACAACGACGAGACCAACGCAACTATCTACAAGAGAACAATCGAATTTTTGTTCTAGTCTATTGTGTACTTACTATAGGACTATACCCGCTATTATATAAGTAATGCAGTATCACACAGAAAGCAATCACAAAAATGTTAGTGATAGACCCGATAGAGTAAAGATTCAAATATAAATGAGATCATATCTTGAGTACACGCAATCAAAATGCTTTCTCGTGATTACAATTTGAGTCGTAATTTCTTCTTGATACGGTTTTTGAGATGCCCGGGTTTGGGAAAGGACAAGACATGAAGTCAATGAT
>JABASF010001967.1:0-17783 GCA_019776145.1 Harlomillsia oculata
GTCAATTGCCAGCTCGAAAGTGTAATTTAAAACAAAGCCGTCTTTCCTGTACACGCTCAGATTGGGGTATGAAGTGAGTGACTGATGCGCATTAATTGCTGAGAGATTGTATCGCAAAGAAACATTGTGAGACCTACATAGATAATTTTAATTTAAGGACTGCACGAAGTCGTCACTAGGACTTTAAATGACAATATTATGAGAATAATGGACTGCGCTGTGAGACTGTACTATTTAATATTTAATTTACTGCTATTTGCTGTACCCCCTTGCATCAAATGTAATGCAACATGCCTAATAAATCCTAAAATGCACTACCAACCCTTTTTGGATAGGTCAAAAACATCACGTGAGCTAGCAGTTGATATGAATTTGTATTCTCGTTCATTTCACAGTGTACATGGACATTTTTACACTCATAATCCCATAACTCACTTAGTTCCCGTAATTTTTAATCGTGTTTGCTTAGTCTGAGAACAATGCGCCTTTTTTGTAAGCTTAGAGTCTACACAGGTTAGTAGTTGGTAAATTTGTATAATTGTCATTGCTTTTGCTACCGACGTCGCATTGCATGCAAGAGAAGATGAGAAATGAACAGTGAGACGTTACAGTTTTGTTGCTGCAGGAAACATTTTTAACAAATCCCTTAACCTTTTCGCTTGCCCTGGATGTATCGACTGGAATGAGCAATAATGATCATTGGCCAACTTGCAAGCATTGCATTTAGTTGGTGGTGGTGTGCAGATATAGTAATAATATTGGTGATTGTTTCGGCGAAAAATATGAGTCAGACTGTAATTTCCTATATAATAGCGTCGTTGAGATTAGCATAGGAGGGATTGCAAATTTTTTTTTGACCTAGCTGTTCTCACAGTGGAGAGTGAAGAACGAGAGTGAAAGTGACCAGACCATTTCGTCACTCGGGGTGAAGGCAGAACGACTTTCTCTGCTTTTATAGTGTAGAAATGCATGTGTGGAGGAGGAACGACGACGGAGACGGGGACGTTCAACGTCCATCCATGTGTACAGGAATAGGAGTCCACTAAAAACTTTGCGTGTTGGGGTCCCAGGGAAAGGAAATCTCAGTATGTGAATGTATACAAGTGGAGAAAGTAAGAGACAGAATAGGAGTTGAGTGAGAAGTTTTTTAGAAAGTCTCGTTTTTGCACAGCGATTTAGGCGATGACCTCATTAGATTAGCTATATACGTGTGACCACACAGCCCTGCATCATTTCTTCCAGTGCTTTATGTTGGAAACAGTCATAAGGGTCACGACAGCATTTTCTCGAGACGACGACGTCGGATACCTGAAAAGGGAAAGAGGAAAGGTGCTTTTTGCTTTGACTGCCTCTGGGGTTGCTGTGTCCCCCTTTTTTGTAGAGTGTCGCACACACATAAAATATTATTATTACGCTTCTAGTTACAGATGACAGACACGAGAACACCAGAGAGAGAACCATGTTCGTCATCCCTCGACTCAAATGTGTGTCACACCGCCACTTTCTCTGCTCCTTCACTTGATCAGCGAATAAAACAAAACAGAAACTCAATTCGGACTCTATATTGTGACCCAGTACTCTTGACCTGCCTAACCATTCGCCATCTCATAACTACTTAGTATGAATGCATTAAATTAAACATTTCCCGGATGATTACGTCTCCCTGTTACAATCTGTATCGTCCTCTAATATTAATATTTAGCTTCACTTTTGTTGTAATTAGTGTTTTTGAAATTATTTAATGCTGGACTTGTTTAACTTTAAGATAACCTATACGTTATGCTTATCAGCCTTAAAATTTTAGACTTCTTTTGATAAAGAGCAAAAATAGCATTCATTTGTTTCGCTTTTAATACGCCATTTTGGCTTCGGAAATAGAACACCACCGTTTAGAATTTACAACCGCTTGTGCACGAGTGAGCCTGCTTACAAAAGAAACGGAAGAGGTTTTTTCGTCGTCCTGTAGGGTTGGTCAAGTTGGTCTGGTCTAATACCTTCAAAATTGACACTTGAGATTAATGCTGGTCGTCACCATTGAAAGTGTCCTGTGACTACTGTCGCGCCTCAAAGCGCCCCGAGCGGAAATCCGTTCCCAATCTTCTGACCGATTTTGTCATCAGTGACATGCACAAAGCACCCCGACCATGCCTACACTACTCCTCTAATGCACTTTCTCCACCTTATAACATTTTGGTGACCTGTAATGAGTCTGCATCATATAAAAGAAATCCGATAGCTTTTTACAATATTGCCTTGAAGGCAGCAACATTTCAGTCGTAAAATGAATGTTGCAAAGTTATGTATGTTATCTCAAGAATAATGGGCCTATTGAGTTATATTCATAGTACAAAATCATGAAACATCTCCGCTTCAGCTAAAAAGGGCTTATCTATCCTCATTTGGGTTGTAAAAATTCACGAGACGAGGGAAAATTTATGAGATTTCCTTTAGTACCTTGTTTCTTTCATTGACGTCGCATCCGAGCTCAATCATTCGATCAGCCAAAGGGACACGGTTTTCTTTCACAGCGTACATGAGAGGAGTCCAACCATTGTCCTACATGAGCAAAAGCATCATATTTAATTTAATTTGCAATTACAATTAAATAGGTTTGATTTGATTGGTTACTTTTGCGTGGTAAAACGTTCTTGTTGTGAAATCATATATTGCGTTACTAAAGGGAAATGCAATGCATGTGGTTTTTATAGCGTTACCTTATCTGCAATTCCAAGCAGAGGTTTTGGATCAATGGAAGCAGAGGAAGACGCAATCTTCTCCAGCACTTTGAGTTGGGCATCCACCGCGTGCCAGTCGGATTTTTGACACAAGTGTAATAGCTTTAGAGCAGCTGAGGTATCCCGTTGTGGAGCACCGGGCATCGGTTGTCCGATTATATCCGTGCCAGCTAAAGCAGGACGTGCAACTGCGGTCGCACTGGATGTCCCACCGGGAACTTGACCACTAATCGCTTTATCTGCCGTCGTTGATTTTGTCATGGGATCCTTGCTGCCACTTTTGGGGATTTCGCCCGGTTTGATTAACGAAGCACTTGCTTTCCCTTGTTTATATTCTTCAGCCTTTTCCATTCCTTTTTTCATAGGAGAAGCGACCTTTTTTCCGGTTGATTCCTTCCCGTCCATCACCGGTTTTCCCGTTTTGGTACGTGCAGATACTTTCTTTGGAGATTTGGACGGGCCAAGATGATCGGAGGACTTGGAAGTAGACGGAAATGGAGGTGTGGAGTCGTCAGACATTTGTCTTTTGGATGGTGGTCGTTCCGCTGAACGACTTTTTGGACGAATTTTCCCTTTTCGTGGTGGACGGTGTGGACTCCACATTGACATGGCAGAGGGTGGAATGGAAGGAGGAACTGGAGAAGTGATACTGGAGAAATCACTAGACTCACTAGGTCCTAGAACAATGTCCATCATAGCATCGTCATCAAGGGAACTAATTAAATGATGGTGAGGTGACATGCTTCTCCTTATGTCACCTCTGCTGTGCACTCGTTGAAAAGGTACTGGAACTGGTAGCGGTACTTGCACTGGCGGGGGGTTGTAAGGTTGAGGAGGCCTTGGCCTAATCGCAGTCAAGTCTTCAAGTGACCGACTACTTTGCAAAGACTGGAGTAACAAATCGTCCACATTGTCGTCAACGTCGAGACGACGAGGTCCAAGAAGTTCTTCTAATTTTGCTTCAACGAGATCTGAAGAAGCACGTCCTGCCAAATCAGGCGGTTTCACACGACTTTTCTTAATGTTCCTTTGTTTCTGCATTGGCACATCATGTAAAATGGACGGAGGCCCGTAGCTATACGGTGGTTTCTCATTCCGCTCGACACCGCCACGCGGCTCAGGTGTGTGTCGTGATGACATCACCGACGCTCCTGGATCGTCAAAGAACACTTGATCACTTAGGTCAGATAAGAAACCCCCTTCAGTTGGTAAGTAAGGGCTCTGTGGCAGGGGGATCTTGGATTTATTCATGTCTAAGGGCACGTGGGGATTGTGGTTCGCCATTCTTAGGCAGAGACGTAACCTAATTAGCCTCTGAGGAATTTAGGTCATGTCACACGACGTATGTAAACGGTGTTTTGTGTTCCACATCACTCCTAATTTTTAACTTTTTGTTAACAAATGTCACTGGACGCACTCAAAAATTCCACTTACAAAAATGGACGGTTTAGTCCCAAGATGTACAAAAGTGGACAACGACACAAACTGTCCAGCGTCCCAGTTCCATGACGCTGACCTAAATGAGACAAAGGTAACTGTAGACTGCACAGACCAAGCGATCATTGGAGACTGAAGGAACAACCCTAATGCTTTCCATGCTCTACTCGACAAAACCCGCAAAAAACAACACGACCATTCTTCTTACTCAAGTATAGTAAGAAAACCATTGACCCAAAGTTTGTAAGGAAAGGTGTATGCGTGGGCTTGGGCACACGATACGTTCACTTTTTGTCTCCTCTCGGTCCATTCTCCCCTGTACCATTCTCACTTTCACTATATAAGTTTATGCTTTCTCCTTCTTACAAGGCAGAACTAACCCTTTTGTACATTTATACCTTTGGTTTTCATGTTTTCTTATGCAAAGTTTGTGACAGCGACAGCCAATTCTTCCAAAAATTCAAGCCGCTGCCAGTCGTTTCACGAGTTTCACTATGCCCCATCTGCCCGAAAAATTGGCATTTTTGTTTATTCACATAATAATTTTTTAATAGCGCAAAGTTGTACGAACATTTTAACAAATACGTATACCCGAATTAGTAAATTTGTCCTGACATTGTTTTTACTTAGAATTAAGTGTAGTATCATACTGTTTGGGTTAACCGATTATGATTATGGACAGGAGAAATATCAGTTGGCCGCAGAAGCTGCTTTGTCGTCTCTCGCAAGTAGATTTTCAAGTGTCACTTCTCGCATACGAAATTTTTGAATTTTTCCAGAAGTGGTTTTTGGAAATTGATCCGTGAAGTGAATAAAATACGGAACTTTGTAGTGAGAGATCTAAACAAACAACGCAATTTAGTAATTGTAGGATGTATAAAAGTCTCTTCGCTTAATTCAATTATATTAAGATTATACTTTTTGTACCTGTCCTTTACAAAAAGCTTTCAATTCATCTATGCTGAGAGTTTGTCCGCTTTTGAGAGAAATCCAAACTGCAACCTGTTCCCCAAGCCTTTCATCTGGAATTCCGAAAACATGTGCTTCTTGAATTTTGGGATGTGTGTGAAGAAAATCTTCAATTTCCCTCGGGTAAATATTTTCTCCGCCACGAATGATCATGTCTTTGAGTCGACCAACAATGCGAGCGTGACCCGTGTCATACATGATACCAAGATCACCTGAATGGAACCATTTCGAGGATTTGAGAACTTCTCGAGTTTTCTCAGGTTCGTCCCAGTACCCTTGCATCGTCACGTACCCACGAGCACACAATTCTCCTTCAGTCCCAATCGGAACAATGTGTCCGTCTCCATCTATCAATTTAACTTCAACATGTTCGGACGGGTAGCCGACCGTGACGGAACGTTGGGTGTCCGTGTCATCCGGAAGACTTTGGAAGAATACGGGAGAAGTTTCCGTCAAACCGTAGAAACTCTGTGAAACCAAGACAAATTATAGCCGTGTGTCTTTATTGCTAGCATACAATAAGAGACTACCACTTAAATTAGTAAATTTTGCTTGATAACGTACTTAAAGAATAAAACGACGATTAATAACCAACTCTTTATGATTACTTTTATTACACAAAGAATATGAAGGGCTCACTCACAACGACACTGTCGACCGTATACTTTCTCTTCATTTCTTTGATGAGCTCCTCAGGGCAAATTGATCCTGCCGTTACAGCTATTCTCAACGAAGAAACGTCTTTCGTCTCAAAACCCGGGATGTGCAGCATGTCAATGTGCATAGTCGGCGTTCCATACATCACAGTGCAGCGTTCACTCTGCACTGAATCTATCGCAGCTTTCGGATCAAAGCCGGGACTCGGGAAAACGCAAGTTGCCCCATAGTGAAGAGCATTTATTTGTCCGGCCACTCCACCGTAACAGTGGAACAGTGGCACAGGCACACAAATTTTATCCTAAAGTACAAAATTAGGTTTAACTACTGTTTCATTTGAATACTATGAGTTTTTGCGTAAATTAATCAATAAAATGTCTATATATGTTTCATACCTTTTCACTCAAAAACAGCCTGCGTCCAATGCAATAACCGTTATTTACAATGTTGTGATGAGAGAGCATGACACCTTTAGGATTCCCCGTTGTTCCCTGCATGAGCAAAAATTAAATCGGAGCATTACGTTTAATTTTTTTATTTAGTGTTGGATTTAAAAAAAAGTGTTGTGTTTAAAATGTTTTTGGGTTACAGATGTGAATTGAATATTGCAAACATCATCAAATTGAATATTCCCAACTTGCTTTTCGTAGGTATTAAGATTGTCAGACTTGGATCCACGATGGAGAATTTCTTCGAAGCTGTACGTGGTTCTGATTAAAAGAGCAAAGTGCAAATTAAATACTATAAATAGTAAAAAAAAATCATTTCCAGTCACTGCCATGAAATTCGTAAATTGATGAAAAAGATAGCCTCAGGGAATGAATGTAATAATTAATCTTGAAAAAATGAGTTAAATATTTAGCCCGAGGTCAAATAATGTATTCAAAAAACCAAGACGAGCATTAAGAGAATGAGAAAAATCATATTTGGAAGATACTAGAGAAATCGAGAGAGAGTGAGTGCTTAAAAGATGGGATTATACTTGAGTTCTTGAGAGTTAGTTGAGGGGTTGATAGAAATGAGATGCGTCAAACTGGGAGCAGAAGAGCTTTGAATTTTTCCAGGATCCGCACTTTTGATCTCAGGAACAACTTGTGTCAACATGTCATAGTAGTTTTGGGTTTTGAACGGTTCTGCGAACACGACACATTTAATGCCCACTTTATTGAGACAGTAGCTGAGTTCCCGAGGTTGATAAGCCGGGTTGATGTTCACCTTTTACAACATAGTGGTAAAAACTGTCAGCTATATAATTTTTATGCTCAGTTCTTTATATGATATTTTAGATTCTAGGATACTAAAAAATAAGTAACTATGTCAGATTTCCGTTTATATTGTTACTGCTCATGATCTGAATAATACATAGGTCTGACTGCCTAGGAGAATAAAATGACAGTTAATAAAAGAAATAAACTTACAAGTATCATGCCAGCTTTCATTACTCCTAATTGAGTCAAGTACCATTCGTAACTGTTCGGACCCCAAATTCCGACACGTTCTCCTTTATTCAGTCCAAGATTTAATAATCCGGCTGCCAGACGGTCACTCTATAATCAAGAAATTTAAGCAAATTTAAAAGATCAGAGCAGCACATGTGCATCTACAGTTTTTATAAATAACTCACCTCCATATTGATTTGAGCAAATGTCTTTCGTGTCATGTTCGGATTGATCATAACGAAGCCTTCCGCATCCCCGAATTTCTCTGCAGCCTGGTTCGCAAGCTGTCCCATCGTCATTCCCAAAAGTGGTTTTTGTCCAGGGATGGCCAAGTAGGACACTTTGTGCGGACGGAGATGCGTCGTTGAAGCATGACGACAAACGATACTCAAACACTCAGGGAATATCCTACACATAGCGGTATTTCAACGTTACAAAACAGAATCAAATGGAGTATCATTTTTTTATATCCTCATTTTTTAAACAAGTTCCTGTGAGCATTGCGTTTTGGTCTTCCCTTTTGCTTCTTTACCCTTATCGCAAAAATTCACGGGATAACAAAATCCCCAAAGGGAAACTGGAAAGGCAAAGGATCATTAGGACGAATCGTTATTACCACAGTATGTGACGTGATAAAAGCAAAAAAGAAGTCATGTCGAAATGGAAGTTGAAGTGTGCATTTTAGTTCACATCCTCACTTTTTAAAGAATGTAGGGACACACGCTATTTTTTTTATTTGGATGATATCGTCATCGTCATCACTTTGCCTTGAAGATAATTGACACTTATTTCCCTTATTTTGAAGTTCAGATGGCCTTTTTTTCCAAAAAATAAAAACGTTCTTTTTCTGCTTTGCTTTGGGATCATTCAATTTATCTTGATGCAAAAAAAAACCCTTAGTTTACTGCATTTTCATTCCACTCAAGGCCACTTCACTTCGACACTCTTCCGTCGGTTTGGGTTCGACTTGACAGTCACGTCTCAAGATTCCCCAAAGGGTCTCTTCCTCCAATTAAATTAATGAACACTACGTACGACTTACTTGTTTGGTAGGAAACGACGTCGGATCCACTCTGAAGAAAAACGCTGTAAGGATGTTGTTCCTTTTGTGACAAACTTCATTTTTCAGACCGTTTAATGTTTTTGCTATAAAAATATATTGCACAATTGCCCTCAAAAAAATACGCTTTAGTCTTCACTGCGGCGTGGACATTAAAAATTCCCAAAAAATCTAAAAAAAAATGTACTATATAAATGTTTGAATCTCTCAGTCAGTTGGAATAAAAAAAGGTCTCTGATCAGACCACTCAAGTCTTACACAAACAATTCATCCAGTTTTATAGAGAGAACAGCTGTATTTCATGGACATGCATGAAACCGGTGGACAAGGCTCAAGGACATTGACAACTTTGTGCTTCCAGCCTTCCAGCGTATGGTTCATCCTTCATTGTACCTGCTAACCTGCTTCACGATTCACGATCCATTTATGTGCATTTTTATCATTCATACAAGTACTTCATAAAGCTTTATTTAGAGCTGGACAGTGTGTGACACCGTCTGCCTGGACAACAAGAAAGACGTCGTAATCTATGTGCTCAAATATAATTTATTGCTTTCGGACTGGTAATCTCATCAGTTGATGTCTGGAGACTGGAGAGATGCGTTTAATGTCCTCGTCTCTAGCTTACACTCTTCACTTTACTTTACTCTTGGTTGCTTGTTATTTGTTGGTATTTTTGTAATAATTATAGTAGCTTTCGTGTTTTCACAAGTTCATTAAATGATGATTGCATTATTTCATACTAAAATAAATAGGAATGATTTGCAGTTATCGTCGATAAATGATCACGTTTTTATTTGCCTATATGATAAATTATTGTAAGATGTTGAAAATAGGAAATAGTAGGTTAGACAGTAAATACGGACTTACAATTACAATACGATATTGTTGAATCTTAGCTTTCATTGACTTCTGTAATAACAAAGAAACCCGTGTGGGATTGGTTGTGTGGGCATCTCACGTACAATTCACTGCAGATGACATGACGCATTTGATTAAATTTGGCTTTCTGGAGAAAAGTACATTTTTGACTTCGTTTGTACTGCAACATCTGGACTTGACACAAGAGTCAAAGCAAAGGAAGTAGGTGGGAACGAACGACGAAATCAGCAATTTTACTTCATCTGATCATTCGATCCTTGGCCAAGTCGGTGATAAGCTTCTGGGAAGTGAGCCTGCGAATAAAATTGGGACGATGATTAGGTGACTCAAGTGTTATTTGGGCATGTCAACAAGGCATGTGCATGGCAATGGCAATGCGATGTTGCGTGGGTTGGTGGCAAGAAAGACAGAGACAGAAGGAAATATTACAGAGAAAGAATAAAATGGAAGAAGATGTCCTCGTTTGCAAGCAGCATTCGCATTGCTTCGTGTCCTCTTTGTGCTCTCGTTGGATGAAAATGAAAAATGGGAAGGATCTTCTTTTCAACCAACTACCAGTTCTACAAGCTTGTTCAACACGGAAAAAAGACGGGACTTGGTGGGATCATAATTCACTATATTATTTGGGTATAGGATGAAATAATTGGTTGACTTCCGACTATGACTATGCTTTCTGGAGTGCTCACCTCATCAGAGTCGTGGAGACTTCGGGCTCATAAATGACAAAAAGCTGGAAACGACTCAATCTCACTGCATGGCACTTGTGATGTTCAGATGCCCAGTATGTTTCCAAAACATGGTGCATGGTCCATTTGGCAGCTCCAGAACCAGAGCTTCCAGCACTTGAAGAACCTTCCGGAAGAATAAAACATAAAAACCGTACTGTAGTAAAAATGGAAATAGCGAAACAAGAATTCTATAATATGGTGTACTCCCTATAGTATTCTTTCTATTTCTGTGATTCCCTTAAGATAAACGTTTTCGTTAGCATAAATAATTATGGGTTTACGACGGAAACCGAAGGACGAAATGAACTGAAACACTATTCCCTTTTGACACTCATTAGACAATTAAGTGTATCATTACTGTTCCAGTTTCAATTTACTCCGTGCTATTGTCTCATTGCCAAAGTGATACTTTGATGAGCCATTCAATCAAGTGTGATGATGCAGAAGGACTATAAAGAAGCAGTAAAATCAAACAAAAGGACAGAACAGAGAAAACTGTAACAAAATAACACGTTTAAGTATGAACACACAAATACTAAACTTCACTTGACTTGTATAGGGAATTTATAAATTTTATCATCTCTTCTCTGCCTCTGTTTTTACGATAGATAGTAAATCGTCCATTGCAGTACGAGTAGTATGAGCCTCACGACAAATTACTTAAACAACGTTTCCTACAATTGTCATGATGACGATGACTCTAAACGTAATAGTAATACAATGTAATTCTTGTTCAATTCATTTCATATAAACCTTATAAACGTACTTTGTACAACGGATGACGTCCGAGTTTCAAAAACAGGAACAGGAGACATGAATTCCCAAGGGAAAACCGCCCCAACAACGTTTCTGTAAAACGTTCTCAAGAGGTCTAATTTCTTCGTCAAGTTACGAGAATCGTTTTGCCTTTCGGGAAAAAGAGAGAAAGCGCACTTTTTCTGCTGTGTATTCACCATCAGGAATCTGCAAGAATAAATGAATTTTATACATATATTAAATTATAGTCTCCTTTATTTCGAAATCGTACGACAAAGGGATTAATGTTATTAGCGTAAAGAAAAAAAAAGTATTTGACCAAATTATGCAAAATTGGAACGTGTAAAGAAAAAAGAGTTTTAGCACATTCTATTGTAATACACGCATTTGCTGCAAGAGCAGATGCGCCTCAAAATGTATGCAAATTAAACATAATTTTGCAAATTAAATGACGTCGAAAGAAAAGTAGACAACTGTAGGCAAAGGCCACATTTACCCTGAAATTTTTTTGTCGATGGGGAAATGACGAGCGTAAAGAGAATGTGGAGCACAAGTGTCATCAAACATGTGAAATGCATCGGGAAGATTGCGACCCAGCTTCTCCGCTTCTTTCCGAACATGGTTGAAATCATGAGGTTCGGATCCATACAACGCACATAATTTTACTGTTGAAGTCACTCGAAATATTGCAAATCTATAATTCACCTATTTCAACCAAACCATTGCAAACTTTCAAATAAGTGATTTTCACTTGAACAATTTTCATAACTTTCTACTGTTGAAAAATATAAACCTTCACATATGAATTTGAAATTTACTTACTTTTGGAGAAATCTTTGGTAGGAAAACTGGAATATCCTTATAACCATATTGACCTAATGGCTCCAGGGACGAGAGGAGTAGGAGGTGAATTTCTGGACCTGACATTGACCACCAATCTTTGGTTGCAACTATTACTGTTCCATGAACCACAAAACAACCGTACAAGGATCCCATAGCTTCCATTGTGGAATCCAAAAGAGACTATATTGATAATACAAATTTTAAAAACTCGTTACATTAATTTAAAAAAAAACGTTTAAAGTGACTAAAGATTTCGATTAAATCAGTTAACCATAAATACGCAATAGTATTTTACCATGAGGTATTTTTAGTATGTTTATACAAACCTGGAGAGTGGAATATCCATCCAACTGAAAAGAAACGTCTGCACAGCCAGTCAAATCTCCAAAGAAAAGGGTATTTTGGTGTGGCTTCAATCCATGCATGATTTCATCAATGAGAGGGTACGAATTCTGAACAGAGATGTAAATAATAGCGTTTGGTAATTTGATAGAACACAATCCTCATCCTTACATTACATGTCCTGGTTGTTTAGCAAAAAGTCTTGAGTGAACGACCTGAATGAATTGAGGTCGAAGAAAACAATAATGTAATGGTCACGAAAAGAAAGCTCTTCGTATAATAAAACTTTTTTTCGTTACTTTCGTGTATGTGTGGTATTTTTAACGATTTCCTTTTCGGAAAATGATTCGACGACGTGACTCATTAGTAAAGAATAGACTTTCTCACAAAAAGCATACAATAATGGGAATGATTAGGAAGGACGACGACTCACTCGGCACAATGACTTCAATTTCTCGGTCCGGGTATTTTTGAGCACAGCGTCCAAGCCATTCTGGAACACAAGACAGTCAAACACGTTGTCCAGGAGGTTGAGTATGTGCATGTCCAAAGGACTATCGTCCGTCCCAACGTAAATCAACGTGAGTCTACAAAAAAAGTATAAAAGGCGGTTGTAATTGGATTCTTCGTAAAAAGGATGGAAGACGAACGACAGAATATAAGAAATAAAAAAAGAAAGGAAATACTACACGACACAAATAAAACAGATAATTTGAAATGACATTACAAGGTTTTTACGACTCAAAATTCAATTATAGTATTTTTCAGAAAGACATTTTTTGAAAGTTGGTTGCGGTATAATATAATGGTTTGTACTTGTCATAGAAATCCTTCCAGACCATACGACACGTCTGTGACAGTGTGGACAAGAGATCGCACCGATTCTGTTTCCCGAATACTTTTACGCCATTCAATGATGCCATGATTGGATAAGGAATCTTCAAATTTCAAAGCACACGTACAATTCTTATTATTTAAAAAAACGTATCAAAAATTGCAAAATTAACTCAAACAACTATAAACCTTTTCAACATCTCCAAAATTCCGAACGAAAAGTGGCACTCCAGAGTCATAATCCACACAAATTAAATGACCAGCCATTATTGAGCATTTAAATAACAAAATACTACAAATGTACAAAACGACTTATAGAAAATTATAATTATGAAATGATGAATTTTATAGAGCTTTCATTTCACAGCCTTTTAAAGAAAGTCAGCTGGCTCCAGAGCCTCACTCAAAGTGATAAAGCTGCCTTAGGCCAAAAACTTACTTTACAAGGTTTTTCACCAGTTCAACAATGGACTTGTTGTACGATCTCGTTTTGCCCTACGGCAAAAAAAGCAATAGAGGCTCAAATGTGGCATACAAAAGCAAAGCTCTCTCACATCTTTTCGTTTTATGAATAAAATAAAATTTAAAGTAATCATGAAAATGTGATGAGAGAAAAAGAAAATGATGATGGAGATTGAAATTCAGGGAATTGTCTCATTCTGCCCCTCTCTGAGGACGCGAGAGCGTTTTCAGCTGTAAAAATTGAGGATTGAGCCTGCGAGCACGGATTTACTCTCTCGGAGAGCGCCGTCGGGTTTTGTGATTTCATCACTCAGAGAGATTACGAGAATCGGACCAGAAGAATCAAGAATGACAGAATCGTCTTGATATCGACATCCCAAAACGGCGACACCAAAAAAATGGCGAAAGCCGAAAACGTTGAAAACCGAAAACGTCGAAAGCCAAAAAGGACGAATAATAATGTTTATGTTTGTAAGTTTGTAGTTTGTAATACAATTTGCACTATAAAATCAATGAACGAAGATCCTAATTGTAAAATCTAAAATTCTTTCAGCAAACTGCAATTTTATAGTAAACTTCACTTTTTAGTTGTTAAACTCTTATCGGTTCATAGTCCACAAAGTGGATTATAGTACTCCCACATTTCATCTCTTCATTTAAGGATCATCGTGGCTATTTAACATTATCCGTACATCTAAACGACTTCCATAATCATTATTGTTTCTTTCTATGATGCTAAAGACGCTACGATGCGAGATGCGATGCCTCAGACTCACCAAAAGATAAAAAAGGGCAAAGAAAACTCAAAAGACATCGCTGATAATGATAACCTTATCTTCCTTCTTGGAATACGCTACCGCAGAATGTGCTAATTCACAGACCTGGATGACATGGACAAAGAACAAAGGACATTTTCCCGATTTCTCAGTTTTCCAGAAGTGGACTTCCAGTAAAAAGTCCTCTCCTCATAATATAATAAAGTCCAAAGTTGTATTTTGTTTTGTATTGACGTCGTCGGGTCGGATGGAAAGCTCCGAACGTAGTATAACGTCCTTGCAAACCGTTTCGTAATGAAATCCTTGTCCCGCCCTCTCGTTCTCACTCTCCGATTTTGAGTGGCTCGTGTTGAGCTGACGAAGCCTTTATTTGTCCATTCCATAATTCCATTCCATATTCCGTCTACGTATTTCCATCTCCATGCGCCTCCCCTGCTCTCCTCTTTCTGCATGTGGTGTGGGTTGAGGGTTGAGGGTTGAGGCGTCGACAGGTGAAAGGGGTTTTGAGGAGAGTCTTGTCTTCACTGAGACTAACACTGAGAAGGTTGTTTTTTTATGACATCTTTGGTTTTAATTAAAATTTTGAAATTAACTATTATTTTCCGACTCTAAAATTAAACGATGAGTGTCGACGGTTGGGATGATGAGGGTGTCAATACTGCCACCAGTGCGGTAAGTGTTTGGTATTTTTTGTGGGGATTTTAGAGGTTTTTGAAGGGTGTCAATACTGCCACCAGTGCGGTAAGTGTTTGGTATTTTTTGTGGGTTTTTTAAAAGGTTTTTGGCTTTGGAACGTTTACGAGTGTTCAAAATGGCGGGGTGGAGGTTTTACTATGCATTTATGCTCACCCAACGGTATGTTGTTAATTGTTACTATATGGGGCATTTTCATTGCAGGTGACCAGTTCTATGTCGGGCATGAAAATCGATAATTCTTCTTTCTTCGGTCGAAATAATGACAGTGGGAACAGAGATTCCTTCCGGGGTGGGAGAGGAGGAGGTGGAGGTTTTCGCGGCGGTGATAGTGAAAAAGGTGAATGGCGAAACCGGGAGGAAGGTGGCGGTTTCCGGAGTGATCGCAACGACGGGGATAGTGGTGGATTTAGAGGCCGTGGCGACGGAAGGTGGTGGATTCCGGCGTGGTGATGACGGTGAAGGCGGTGGGTTTAGAAGCGGTCGTGGGGATGGAGAAGGAGGCGGATTCCAGCGTCGTGATGACGGCGAAGGCGGTGGGTTTAGAAGCGGTCGTGGGGATGGAGAAGGAGGCGGATTCCGACGTCGTGATGACGGCGAAGGCGGCGGGTTTAAAGGCGGTCGTGGGTATGGAGAAGGTGGCGGATTCCGGCGTCGTGATGACGGTGGCGGAGATGGAAATGAAGGTAATCCGGAAGAGCCCAAGGAACGGTACGTTCCGCCAGAGCTCCTTGAAGGGGAAGCCGCTTTCGAAGAACGAACAGCCATGTATCAAGGATGTGGCATCAACTTCACTCAGCTCAGAGAAATTAACGTTGAAGTATGTTTATTATGATCAAAGTAGTTCATGCCTAACTTAACTTAACGGTAGCTTTTTAAATTTATTTTATGTAATTGGAATTTTAGGTTACTGGAGGCGGAGGCAAGCAACCCGGAAGAACGCTAACATTTGAGGAGTTAGGATTGCGACAGTTGATGTTAACTAACGTGACCAAATGTGGTTATAAGGATCCGACCCCAATTCAACAACATGCATCACCTTGCCTTCTGAAGGGATTTGACGTGATGGCTTGTGCACAAACTGGATCTGGCAAAACCGTAAGTATATTCTTCGATCAAATATTCCAAAATGTATACTGTTGCTTATGCTTAATCATGTTACTGTAATAAAAAATTAAAACAATATTGTCTTGGCTATTGAAACATAGGCTGCGTTCTTGCTGCCAATTATACATTGCTTGTTGGATGATGAAAATCTCAGCCCAAGTTTCACCGTTCCAGTGACTCCGGAAGCTCTCATTGTTGTTCCTACTCGTGAGCTGGCGGTTCAAATTAATAAGGAAGCAAATATGTACACTTTTAGTTGCTTAGTGAAGACTCGAGTTGTTTGTGGAGGAACTACCTTCTTCTCTCAAAAAAACAGTCTTCAGGTATGCGATTGTCAGTAAATGTTGTGTAAGGCCATGTCATAGTTTCATGTTAATTTGGTGATGTTCTATTTCTAGGGTGGTTGTAATATACTGGTTGCAACTCCTGGAAGGTTGCTTCAGTTTGTTAACGATGACATTGTGTCGTTCGACAAGGTCAAGTTCTTCATTTTGGATGAAGCTGATAAACTGTTAGACATGGGGTTCATGCCAGAAGTACAGAAGATTGTAAGCAAACTTCCGGAAAAGGTAATAATCTTTACAGTGCAGTAAAATTGCAACTAACATAACTTGCGACTTGCGAGTGTTTTTAAGGTTTTTATATTTTTCCTGTTTGCAGACTTCGCGAGTGAACGCTATGTTCACTGTCACCTTCTCAGAATCAATTCAGCTAGCTGCTTTAGATTTTCTGCGAAAAAATTATGTTTTCATTACAGTGGGTGTCCTGGGAGCTGCTTGTCAAGACATTACCCAGCGAATCTTGGAGGTCGAGCGAAGTAAGAAAAGGAACAAGTTGCTTGATCTATTAAAGGAAACTAAAGATGACGACAAGGTCCTGATCTTCTGCGCAACAAAAAGGGGGGTGGATTTCATAGCGTTGTCAGTAGCGTACGAGGGTCATTCATCAACCTCAATCCATGGAGATCGTAGGCAGAGTCAGCGCGAATTGGCCCTGGGTGAATTCATCCGCGGTCAACGCAAAGTGTTGGTGGCGTCGTCTGTAGCATCCAGTGGTTTGGGCAAGTTTAAAATAATTTAACTAAAACTAACTAATATTATATTACTCTTTTTATTTTTGTGAACCGTTTTTCCTCGTTTCATTAACGAAATTTGTGCCCGTTAGATTTTCCGAACGTGTCGATGGTGATCAACTATGATCTGCCCGCACGCATTGAGGAGTATATACACCGTATCGGTCGCACAGGACGTGCTGGGAACACTGGAGTTGCAATCAGCTTGTATGATTATAATCAAGATGCTTGTATTTCCAGAGCATTAGCTTCTATTCTCCNCTCCGTAAGGCCAAGCAAGAAGTCCCCGAATTTCTGGGTGGAGATCCCGGAAAAAGAGGTTGCATTAAATTGTAGAATGAATTAGTGCTAATATTAGCAGTTGACTGATTTTGGTCATTTGAACTTCCGACACAGTTTTCATCACAATACTATTATTATGATTTGATTATTATGGTCGTTTCGGTGTAGTTACACCGCGCAAGGATCGTCGTTAACTGTACGAACGAATTGTTCAGACAATTTTGTGTTGACTACATGTTATTCGTTGCTATATTTCATAAGCTTTGTTTTTTTTACATATTCTTATAAAATTTAAAGCCACTAGGTTGTTTTTGTTATTGTCCTTAATAATACTTGTATTATTATACCTTGCTTTATGTATAAAGGTCAGAGAAAACGCTAAAAGTATCCACATTATTTTGTATGAATGGTATAGATGCATTGCATGCTGTACGACATTAAACACTCTCTTGAGAATTCAAAACTAAATCGTAATTGCTAAATTGATGGAACTGAGAAGTCTGCGAGGTGATGAGGTATGAGATGGTCGTTTGTGATCATGATCTCTTCATGGCATCTTACATGGCATCGCTGCAACAGCAAACAGATGAAGAATTTGAAAATACTTCGTCCCCTGGTCCCGAAGCTAATCCTCAAGTCTGGTCCACGCGCAAAGAGACAATTTCATCTTATTTCCCACTTATCATCCTCTTGTTTTCGTTTTAGTGAA
>JABASF010001968.1:0-17774 GCA_019776145.1 Harlomillsia oculata
ATTTTAATGAATCCTATAGCTTGTGCCTTGTATCCTAATCCCACGAGATTATCTACTGGCGTAATCAATCACGCAATAACCAGCACCAGCGTTTAGTATTTCTGTTCATTGGTTTAGATACTCACACTCAATTACCATTGCGATAGTTTATGCATAATTCAAAGTCTTCATCAAAATCTACTGTTTACGTTTCACCCTAAAAGAAAAGGGTACACAAAAAATCGTAAACTCGGCTGAGGTAAAAGTAAATTGTAGTAGGATGCAATCCGGTCAGGTCAGACCGTAGCGAACCGCAAGCTCGTCCTTAATAGAATGTTGCAGTAAAGCTATAAATAATAAATGGAAGAGGAAGCTCAACACGAAGTCACAGCATTCGCCCCTGGCCCCGAGAGTTCACCAACAATTCCAAATGAAATGAAAGTCCTATGTGGTTTCAGTTATATAGTTAAGACACTTCATCTCTGTTACAGGCTTATGTAATCTGAATCTGAAAGTCGAATCTCAAGGCGTTTTAAGAGCCACAAAGACAAATAAGATACATCTCCTGCTGATTGATTTTTGATACTCAGTATGTGGTCAATTTAGGAGCGCGAAATAAACGTACAACCCAGCATGGAGCTTTAGCATACAAAATCTGACCAATGGAAACAAACGTATTTAGCAGTATTAATTGCTATCAAGCTTACCTTTTTCTCTGTTAATTAAACCCATATTTGCGATTTTTGTATTTTCACTTGATCTCCAAGCAAATCACACGCACACAATTAGTAAAGTAACTCTTTGACAAATGGCAGTATATATTTTATATATAAAATCTGAAGCAGAGTTAACTTTACGTCAAAGTTTGTACATTTCAATTGTTAAAACGTTTTCTGGAATAAGATAGCCCAGAATGTGGAATATAGTTTCTCAAACACTAGTCCATTGCACACTGTTTTCTTTGGTTGTACTAGTTGTAATCACAAGTGCAATACTGCCACACAAGCAAAAGCTAAATTCACACACAGCAACTTAGTTTCGTCGCCAGGATCTAAAACTGAGATTGCAAGTCCTCTCGTTTCGAATACAGTGAGACACGAACCGAAATCGGACAAGCAAAGACACTAAAGAGACAAGCTTTGCATCCAGTGCCAGGAAATTTTTTGGCAACGTTTAACTGAAGCCTGTCTGTAATTCAAGGGCTGGAAGTTAACGTTCTTTCCTTTCCAGTCAACACAACGTCCTAACTTTCCAATTCTGCCAATAATATAAGTAGGAGACAAACTGTCAACTTTATCTATGCAACTAGTACAAGTGGCACTGTTAATGCTAAAATCTTGAAGATCTTTGCAACAGCGTAGCAGCTAAGTTCAACGCTCGCAAACGAAAACACGACAATAACCAAGTGGGAGAAACCACTAGGGTCAAAATCGAACGCAGTAATGCTCGCTCACACGCACACAACAACGAGGCACACTTTCTTCAAGCGTCAACGTACATTTCGAGATGCAGACTGGAAAATAGTGGGGGAGAACTTCCAAAGGACTCTCTCCAGGAAGAAACGCACAACGCAGTTGGGCGCGAGTTGCTTTCCACCGAATCCAACGCTTTTCTGGGAGTGCTCCACTCCAAGGATCGATACGGAAGAAATGAACTCAATCCCACACGAACAAGAAGTTACGCTCACAAACGTCCCGTTCGCTTTCCCCCTAAGTTTACACTCGATTTTGTACCCAAGTATAAAACTTGAATATCACATTGACTCACATGCCTTAAACTTCACCCAGCAACAGCGATTCAACTCAACAGTTTCATGCTAAAGCTAACGCTCATGCTATATAAGTCACCTTTCTTCGTTACTGTGCTGGGAAGCTCCTTTCTCCAACTTACCCTCCGTCCCTCCCCGATTTCTCCATGTCCTTTCCAACTTTCTGTGTATAAACAAACCACGATCCACGCCTCGGAATCACACGTGCTTTCCGCTTTTCCCGCTTCCTCATTTCAACATGCTAAACAACACTGTAACTTAACTGAACTTAACCGTAACTCAACTTAACGACATATGAAATCACTGAATTAACTAACACTAATACTAAATGGCCTATCTATATGTACTTCTTTAACCTTTGTCATCTTATTCTTAATGAGAAATTGGATGATGAAAATGTAAAGTTTGAGAAATAAAGACACACTCACCAGTAGGATGAAGCTTCCTCGGATCGAACCATGCCTCTGTGAACAGAATTAATTTTACATTTCAATTAGCATAATATCACCAACTAACTGGTATAAAAACAAAGAGAAGATACGCTTGCTCTTTGGTATTAAAAATAATACAACACAGATGTGCACAGACTCGCTTTGTCGGTTTGATAACTCTAAGACACCGAAGATCATCAAAACATAAGCATGAATACATTTTTGTTTCATAATAAAGTTAATTTGTTAAATTACGTGGGTAAAACATTGAAGTGAGACCAGGGGAATCCTCAGTCGCATGATCACCATCTCCGAGATCAACGAAACGTTTCCCATTGGAATTGGAGTCTTCGAAATCTTTTTCAAATGTCATTATGAATCCTATATTACGAATGAAATAGTTTCTACCGATTACAACACTGCAAGTCAAGTAGACTCAATTTCAATAAAGGATCTTGAGTTCGAATGGCGGACGCAAAAATCGTTTTCAAAAGTTGAAATTGATAAGCGCAGGAGGCAGGAATACAGCCTAGCCAGAAATGATTAGTAATATTATATTACGAAACGACGAGAATTCGGGGGTAAAGAGTGACAAAGACAAAGGATAAAGATTCTAAACGGAAAAAACGACGGTTTCTCAGAAATTGATAAGTGTGGAAATAAGGCAGCCAGTAATCTATATATACGATATCAAGATTCTAGAAAGGAAAAAAACTAACTTTAGCCTGTCTCAAATGTCAACCTAAGTCACTTCGAAAGCGGTTGGAACCGTGGCGTTGGTAGCGTATTTAAGCGTAGGTACGACGAACTAAACATGGGAACAAACTACGTAACTTAGGGAACTTAAAGACGAAGAACGCCAAATGAAGGAAAATGAGTTTTAACGTTCGCATTCGCATGCACTGTTTCTCTTTCACATCTAACCAGTAAATTAATGCTATTATATACAACCTTACAAAAAACGCACAAGGCAACGTAGTTTAATACTACAACTATATTTCTACAAGGAAAATGTTAGCATGAAAATCCCTCAAGTTATCCCTAAGGCCTAAGACTCAACAGCCATTGTTATTTAAGCAACAGAATACGAATTGAAGATTATGTCAAACCCAATAAACCACCGAAAATCACAAAAAAGCAACTAACACTACTAATAATGAGAGCACCGATCATTTTAACATTAGACAATTGCAATTACTATTCACAGCTTCAACTACAAATACAATATTCAATTTACCTTTTCTGAAGTCTAAAACTTAACACAATAACGTCAAATTCAACAATTAAAACCGTATCGAGTATCGGAAATCGGATACAGAAGTAACGCAACGTTTAGAATTTCCACATTAAAGTCAAAAACGACACTAAAACTGCTAAAAACTACTGGAAAATCGAAATACATACAAGTCTACAAATACTCAAGAAATTGTATTAGTGGATGGAGAAATGGAGATCGACTGACACACTAACTCGTTTGTCGGGAATACCAGAATTGAGACTTGAATGAGGGTTTTTACAATGCACTATGCAGCATTGGTCACATGCATGTAAGTAAAACTTCTGGACACTAGACTTTACCTATTTGAGTAATGCGCTAGCACGATTTCCCTCTCAAATGTGAAAAGAAGGAACGACGTAGCACCTCAGCATTGAGCAACGGACGGACGGACAGCAAAATACCAGCATCAGCACCATGAAATGAACCAAGAAGACCATGAAGAAGCAAAACAAAAATCAACATTAAAACGCAATACCTTTTTGGCCTGCCTGAACCTGAGCTGAACTGAAACAACCACCTTCAACCTTGTTGCCATCTCCTCTTTGTAACCTTCCTAACGTTGTTTACTTCACCCTCCACAACAAAACTGCCTGAACCTGAGCTGAACTGAAACAACCACCTTCAACCTTGTTGCCATCTCCTCTTTGTAACCTTCCTAACGTTGTTTACTTCACCCTCCACAACAAGATTTTCCCTTCGTTCCCATTATTATTGTGATGATGGTTTACCTACAAGGGTATATTATGCAACTGTACTCACAAAGAGTATAACAAAGCAGCACAAAATGCTTCCGGCCCGTCATGTCCTGTTCTATCTTTGTCATGCTTCTTAGCCTGTCGATATTCTTTCCTGTCCCATTTTGTTTCGTTGTCTTTGAGTGTCATTGGATAATGCGTCAGACTGCTACTTCAAGATTCAAGATGCGCCCGTTTCTTATACATGTTATCATTATCACGCATGACACAGACATGATTCATTATCGAATGAACTTGAACAAATACTGACGACAACCGACGTTGATAATATTGATAAATGCATGTGACAGTTGAGTTGAGGGCAATGTGCCGCTGACGTGCTGACATTAAAGCATGGACAACATGAATGACCAATAGCAGATGAAAGTCAACTATAAAATAGCATTTTTCATTAGTATACTAGTATACAGCATTTCAGAGTATTTTGAAAACATCTTTCAGCACTACTGTGTATCAATGTGCCTCTGCCACGGATACATGTCCGAGGAAGAGGTGACAAAGCACTCCAGAAGAGTCCATCAACTCATCTTCCAAAATTCTCATCACACATGTGTGACAAAAAGAGCCATCGTCACGCATCGGAGACTTTTGAAGCTGATGGGAATGGAAATTCATGTACACTGCTACTACTAGTATACTATGTGCCCTGTACACTGTGTTCTGTTGTTCTGTACGTTTTCAGTTTTTATACGAGAAATGTGCGCGGAAAAGCGATGCAGAGCAGTGTGTAATACACGTTGCACACTACTGTCGAGTGCACTGCACTATCATCGTATTCCCATGAAGAATCGCAATTGAGTAGACAAAAGTGTCAAACAATGAACTTGCGAGTTGCGACTACACACTTGTACACATCTATACTATAATGTGTGTGGAATGGATTCACCTCAACGGTAGGGTTGCAAAGTTGCAATCTTTGAATCACGTCATGCTTTTACATTATAATTCAGTGCCAAACACTTTGGGTATGCCTGTGCAAATAAAATAGGCATAATGTTTGACTTTTTGTTAGCACAGGGTTCAGGCATCGTGTGTGACTGACCTAATATTAAACTATAAAACACAATGCAATGTGTGTTCACTGTGTACTATGTCAATAATCCCAGGATGCGTTAAACATCTTTACATTAGCACTACATCGCATATCAGACGTATCTTTTAATTATTGCTATGCTTTTGTTAGAAAAGTGAAAGTTCGAACCGTTACCATTCGACCTTACTTACCGTTACGGTTACCATATACTATAGTATCATTGACGAAACATATATTAATTAAACTGGCGAATTTGTGCACATCTGTACTGTACGATTATATACCACACTACATTACACATTAAATTGACTTACTTGGATTCAACGTATTGAGTACCAATTCCATTTCCGCAGTCAATTGCAATGGTTCAGATGGTGCACTTTTACGAGCGGGTGCAGGAGGCGGTGTAGCCTGTTTCGGCTTAGGCGGTTCCGCAACTTTGGTAACTTCCGGTGGCTTCACCACAGCTGCTGGCGCGGGCTTAGACTCAACCACTGGAGGTGGCTTACTTTCAACAATCGGAGCTGGCGGACTTACTACTTTCACCGGCTCATACTTTTTCGACATGAAATCTTCAAAAGGATCCTTCACAATTGCTGGTTTTTCATCCTTCTTAGGAAGATCTTCATGAAGAGAATCTTTAGCCGAGGAATCCTCACTCTCATAAAATTTTGGTTCCCCAGTTTCTTCAAGAGATGCCTGCATATTGAAAGAACCGGTCATACTTGCGTCCATAGGAAACATACTCCCCCCTTCAATTTGTTCACTTGCCTTAGAAAATGGTGGAATCGAAGCAACTGGCTTCTGCTCTGCAACGCTTTTGAAGTCGAACTTGTCAAAATCATCAGTTTCTACAAATTGTGGAGGTTGTTGAGTGAATAATCCTGACTCTTCCATGCCACCAGTGAATTCACTAAATACATTGTTTATTGGAGAGTTACCATTTTTTGATGACGAAGAAAATTCATCAACGTCCAAAAGAGAATCTTCCATATGGATTTCCTTCTGTGGAGATTCCTTCAGCACCTCGAGAGAATCGGAGAGCTTATGAGACCGATGTAGAGACTCGTCATCGTATTCTTCGTCTTGATAAAGCTTATGCACAACGGGTGGTTCCATTGAATTCTTCGAAAACATGAACTCGTCAGCATGCTTTGGTATCGGAGGCGGCATTTCTTCATGAATTTCATACGCATGTTTCGGTACCGGCGGAGGTGCTTCACGCTGCTGAAACGGAGAAGACTTTAAATCCGACATTCCTCCAACGCCATGATATCCAAAATCACCTCCTCGACGATCATCAGAGAAAAGGCTTTCCTCAGTTTCAAAAGTTTTGGTTTCCCGACGAGTATATTCATGATCTCCTGATTTCAACTCAGGCTCAAAATGTTGTTCAAAGGTTGGGGTAGGTCCCTTAGGACAAACAGCAATTTCTGGTTCCATTCTTTTCTCTTCATGAAAGCCACTCATTCCTCCGAACTGCAATACATCCTCGAACTGACTTTTAGCAGGACTCGGGCCCAAGCACGGCTCATCCGGTAGCTTCGGTGATACGGTCCGTTCATCCATGATGAGAGAATCTATTTTTCCAGGAGACGACCCACGTACCGAATCCAATGTAGGAGCCGGGCGTGAAGGCTCATCATATGGAATACCCGACATTGGCTTAGACGTATCCTTTGGTGCAGTTGCAGACATAGTATCGTAGCCGAAATCCATCATATTCGGAGACACACGGTCAAAGTCGAGTCCTGGTTCACCTTTAATAGTAGACCCAGTGATTCCACCAAAATCTCCATAAGGGTCCATCCCTAGGCCGTAACCACCAGACATAGTTGCAGTTGTCACTGGAATATTCGGAGGATTCGGACTTGCAGAAAAGTCTCTAGGACTCGAATCACCCGAACTCTTCATCCGTGTGTCCACACTTGGAGTGTTTTCAGTTAGAAAAGTCGAAAGTTCCGTAGTCTTCTTCTCCAAATGTCGCACCAAATCCTCTTCATACGAAGAATCATGTTTCGGACTTTTATCTTCACCGGGTTTCTTTTCAGATGGCAAAGAACTGGGGAAATCCATTATTGCTTAGTCTTATCGCTTCAACCTGCAAATTAATAAAAAACAATGAACCAAATTAGTTTCACAAGGTTGGAGTAAGCCAGTTTCAGTTTTACAACTAAACGTCTTCCACCCACGCCCACCAGCGTAGCGTATATCAAGAAATAACAAATAAACGTTTCGGACTTTCTTCAGGACCCACCGAACAAAGAACAACCAAACCAACCGAATCGCTGCCTTACAATAATGTGACAATAATTTAACGAAAACACGTACTGAATAATCTGAATAATATTTTTAAACTTCGATTAGATATACGTTGATATTCAAATGAATTGAATTGACGTCTGATCTGACCTATCTTGATAAACTAAACGTTTGTTTGTCTACTCCTGTCAGCCAGCCACACTCCACACAACTCGTTTCACAACATGCACACGTGTGTTAAACTCTTGAATGACTCGACTCAGACTCTGAGTAGTCAAACGTCAACCAAGCCAATACGTACGCAACTGCAAATTTCAATCGTACACACCAGCAACACAACACAAAATGGTTTTCAAGTGAGCAGATAAAACAGTAATAAATTGGACCAAAAAATTGAAACTGTCTTTACAAAAAGCCAAAATTAACCTTACTGTCTTACTGCTACTACAATATTTGCTTCTGTTCGCCTTCCTTCACAAATGAGGAACACTTTGACTAAAAATGGACGTACACACGGTACACACCGAGAGCTCGGCAAAAAGACAACGGTAATGGTTTTGGGTGGAAGGATATAAAGATTAAACTATTTCCACAACCACGCTACAATGCACACACTTTACACAGAAAGAGACCCAAAAAAGCTCAACTTCTCAGTGAGACGGAATGAAAAGAATGAAAGAATATACGAGAAAACGTTGATGTTCCTGCTCCTGTTGTACGTATCGTATTGGATGATACCGTGTCTGTGATGCAAAAACTGAGTGAATTCGACTTTACTCACTCTCAAAGTCTTTGCCTTTGCAAACGGACGAAACTGTCAGCAAAATAAGCATGCAGCAGCATATACCAAAAAACTTTGTTATATACATGGCGCTTTGCTTATTTGTGTTAATGCTCTTGTGTAGTGTTAGTAGTATGTAGTGAGGAATCAACGAGTGAGTCATGCATTTTCAACATCCTCCATCCATCCTTCTCGTCGTCGCCAATTGCAATTGCAAAGCACAAAGCAAAAAAAACAGGCGCAAAAACAGAGAATCTTATGCATTATGTTCGTCCACGGAGCAGATTGACAGACTCAGAAAACAGTATACAGTCTTTAACACTTTTTGCATACACTTTTACTTTCAACTGTCTTTAACAACTTGTAAATGCAAACTGTGTTAATGCATGCATATATGCGAAATGTATAGTTTTAAGACTGAAGCCGTACATGGCACACTCAAAGACCGTTTGCAATTGAAACCACATCACATCTTCGTCATCATCGTTCGTCATATAGCATTAAAGGAACTAGTATGAGGAAAGACAGGAAAGCGTCGTAGGCGGTTTTTACATTTTGAGTTGTCTCATCATCAACCCAAATGCCGAAGCTTCTGCTTCTGCAATGTGCATGTGTGATTGTCGATTGTAAAATGTACAAAAAGCTGGAAATAGTTTCCACAGAAGGAGCCTGCATTCATTGCAAATGGTGTATGGTACAATAGAGTAGTAAACTTCATCGTCACGAGTTTGTTGGAAAACTAAGGTAGTATCAAACAAATTCAAAGACTATTAACAACGATTCGTCGAGCATGGGCTTCCTCTCTAATGATTCACGTTTCAACGTCTACCTACGTCAAGGTGACTTCGACTTCCCTTTTGTGGTCTGAGCTGAGTTTGAATGGATGATACGAGATTTATATACAGAACCCGATGTATATCTTGTTAGAATGTTAATGTTACTATACTTTAATTTGTTGTAAAGTGAGAATGAGAAGTCTCTATTGAATACATTGACATTGACGTTTGCGATAGAGATGATGACGATAATGATAAGAAACTTTGAAAGCAGGATGAAGTTGCACAAGTTTTAATTGTGAGCAGATTTTTATGGTAAAATTCTATCAAGCCTTGCTTTTCCGATGAAATTCAAAGTTTGTAGGGAGTAGGGAGTTAGGAACTAGGGAAGCCTTGTATATAAATGTCAAATGAGAGCGTGCCGACTTGCCGACATGGACACTTCGGCTATCTGAGAATTGAGAATATAGATATGAGAAAGTCAAGACTGAAAGGGTGGTGGTTCCTTACCTCCCGTAAATGCTGAAGAAGGAAAATGCCCGTCTCAAAGTATACGATGAAGTGATTTTTGTTGCCCTTTAGTAGTAATAAAAGTAATGTAACAAGGAAATGTTGAGGAATTAATACAAAAAATGGTACAAAATTGCGTAAAAAATGGAGGTGGGGAAATGTTAGTTTGCACAACTTGGACAGACAAGAAACTACGTGTTGGATGACTCAAAAGTTGGGAATTAAGTTCTTTTGCCAAAAGGTAGGACCGTCCGTCTGTTCGGTCTGAGTCTGCCTACAGAACAGACATGACGACGACGGGGAACCGTGAGCATGCACAACGCCTGGCAAGTGACTAAGCTATTGATTTTACACTGGGTTCACCATTTGCTGTGAACCACGTCGGGAAGGACGCGGGTTGAGAGAAAGACCGAACTTTACATGCTTTTAGATGGACTTCCAACTTCATGGTATCGTATAGCAATGTTCCGAAACCAAAAAAACGTCTGTAGATTCTCGATTCTCTTCTAGTGCAAGAATAAAATGCATTCTGGATACGAAGAGGGAAAGGTCTTTCTTAATGCACCTGGACATTTGATGGCTGGCGATGGGCATGGGTCCCCTTTTCTTCCCTTCTGCACTTTCCTGCAAGGATCATGATCATCCGCATGCAACCCGTAAACCTTCAAAGTTAGGTAGGTAATGAATATTTCATTTATCACTGTTTTTATGAAATGCTGCAACTCCTTACAACACGACGATGTTGCAACTTGCATTCTTATAAGATATAAAAGGCGTCCCTGGTTGTATTAGACAAACAGTAACATTTTTATATGAAAATGAACCTTGTGTACTGCATTACTGAATGAAAAAAACACGAATCATCTTCGAACATTGCATTCCGCATTCAGTTTACTTGTTTTCGCCATGCAATAACAGATATGTCACAAGTCACAGCAAAAACATCATTAACATGAAGGTTGTCGAATGCATGATGTTATATATCATAAAATCATAACGTATATTGTATATGACAATGACAACACAATTTTAATCCAAAAACACTAGTACAGTAGTAAGTATTCTTCAAATAGTAAAATACAATTACCTAAATGGCAAAATAAAACGCGAATATTGGCAAATGACGCACTGGAGCTTTAAGTAGTAACGAACACATTGGTAACTGTTTTTTATACTCCCTGGTAAAAAATCATATTACAAATGAACTGTAGGACAAGATTTGTGCAGGACTTGTCACGGTACGGTTCGTCAATCAAACTTGTAAGACACAAAATTGGTGAAAACTGAAAGCTCCGTAATGTTCTCCGTGTTAAGGCGAATAATAACATAATAAGTACTTCTTTAATCTACTTCTTTTTCCATTTCAACGTCTTCGTACAAGATTTCACCTTTAAACGTTGGAAGCTTTGATTCCCGAATCATAATTTGATGGCCCACATCGTACATCGCTTCCAGAGCCTTTAAATTAAAAGAAATGGAATTAGTCGGTTGTTCAAAATTAAAATCTAGTCCGATGGGACAGTACTTTACTTACATGATCAAGCATTTCTTTGGTGTGTGCGGCACTGATGCAAAATCTTGTCCTTCCTTCTACAAGGGGTGTAGCAGGAAACCCAACACCAACAGTAGCAACCCCTCTTTTAATCATTTCTCGAACGACAAAGGCAATTTTACTAGGCATATATAAGGCCACAGGAACAACTGGAGAGTCGTCGTTTCCGTAAACAATGAAGCCTTTTTGTTTCAACTTCTGGCGGAAATAACGCGAATTACGGGCTAGTTGAGCAATCTTTTTAACTCCTTCATCTGTCCCGTCTTCTCCCATAATCATTTTCATTGATGTTAAAATCTGTTGAATAACAGGAGGTGACATTGCCGTCGCGTAGTTATGGGCATGGCTATGACATCGCAACATTTGGACAAGTTTATGGGAACCCGCAATGTATCCACCCGCAGCACCAAAACTTTTCGTGAATGTTCCCATAAGTACATCGACTTCACGAGGATTGAGTCCCCAATAGTCTACAACACCTCTACCGTGTGAACCAACTGCTCCGATGCTGTGAGCTTCATCCAAATATATGTAAGTCTAAATAACATCATATTATAAAAAAGCTGATTAGATCACTTGATAACAGAACCAAATAAATAAGCACAGAACACGAACACCAACCTTGTATTTTTTCTTCAGAGCAAGAATTTCAGGAAGTCTAACAATTGAACCTTCCATACTGTAAACGCCTTCAACTACAATGAAAATTTTCTCCCAGGGTAATCTCGTTCCTGGCTTACCCTCGATGATCCCTTGACGAATTTTACTTTCTAGACTTTGCATATCTGTGAAACAAGAATAGTGTCAATTATATGAACAAATGCCTTATACCATTATTACTCTAATCATTAGAATAGTTAAAACTTACTATTATGTTTGAAGACTCGAATTGTTGCACCGGAAAGACGAAGACCTAAAATGATGGACGCGTGATTCTTTTCATCACTAAGAACAAGACAGTTTTTGTTGATGATCATCGGCAAATTCAATGCATTGGTTGCAAATCCCATCGCACAAGTAATTGCATCTTCAGTACCAACAAAACGGGCAACTAACTCATCTAATTCATTAAGCAACTTAATATTCCCTGCATCTTTTCTAGTTGTGCCCAATGAAATCCCGTTTTGTTTAATTGCATTAATTGCAGCTTCTGCACACGCTCCATGATTCTCGGCGAAACCCAAATAGTTATAGGACCCCAGATTAATGCATTCAATAGTATTTCCTGTTAATCTTTATAATACAAAATTTCTACGTTATTCTTCACAAATTACGACGTGATTAATGATTACATAAAGATAGTAGTAAAGCTTACTCAAAATTCCAACCATAGTCATGAGAAACACGTTCTTTGAGCGAGATATATTTTCCAGGAACACTGCAAACAGGAATGTTCCAACAGTCCCTAACCCTTCGGTAGACATGGCGAGTGTAAAAGCTTTCAAAGCTCGCATATAAAGGAACATAGCCCTGTGGAAAAAATGAGAGAACATTCAGTGGTCAGAATATTCAAATGATACTAAAAATTTCTTACAACAATGCAATGAGTACTCACTTCTCTATTCTTTTCGTTAACTTTGACCGGTTTGAAAAAATCTTTTACGTAGCCTGTTATGTTACCCAAAAAACGCAATCAATTATTAATCTTATACAGAAAGTATTAATAGCAAATAGCATCCGACATTCGATGAAAAGACACGCAACGGAAACTTACCTACAAGAACAAGTACAATATAACACAGGTACGTGCACAAGGCATCATAAAGTGAACATGGCTCATTGATTTCTTGTGGTTTCCGTTTCGGAGTTCCATTTGTCTGTTGGTCTCCATCAAAACAGTCTACAACTGGTTCAAGTTCTGCACATCGGTCACCTTGCACAACCTTTCTTGACGTCCTCGTTATGTGACATATCCCATTTGTTTTTGGAAGAATGTCCGCTACAGACGCTGTGACAGTTTCCTTCTTACCACGCGTGTCCAAGTAAGATCCCGCATGAATTTTGGAATAGCCATTGAGACCATTGATCGGAGAAATTGAGAATCCATTTTTGTGTCCCTTCCTCTTATGTTTAGTACCCTGACCACACCCTGCTTCCATACTGTTAAAAATCAAACGTCAAAGACACTCATTAAAATCCCGCACACGCCTTTGAATACTGTAAATTACAAAACTAACAATCCAATGATTTCTGTCTGCTGTCTCATTCTTTATCGTCACTTGACTTATTATACCTTATATAACGTACACAAACTCACTCACGCAGATGAATATAAAGTTAACGACAGTAGAGAATTAGAGAACCAAAACCAAAAATCCAACCCAGGGTTACACATACATTCCTCCAAACTATTATTATCAATACAAGGTTCTTTTGGTTCACAATTCACAACCAATGTATACTTAACCCATTCCCTGCGGCTACAAATTAAAGTAGCACAAGGTACAAAACTCCCATAATTAAACTGCATCACAATCACAATTCACAATTGCACGCAAGCGAACAACTCAAACGGCCGAATTTCAAACTCAACGTTACATAAAAATTAAAATAAAAATCATAATAATCTCACCTTTTGAAATATATTTACCCTGTTGAAAGAACGGAAAATCCCTGAAATGGAAATGAACTCGGAGCGGAAGATTGAGGATGATGGAATGCTGATGATGACTAATTAGTGAACAAAATGGAAAACAAAGAATTTATACTGACGAAGTGAGGATGCGGTGTGGTCAGCGGTCCGATCAGACTTTATCTGCAGTGGAATAGAATGGAATTTACTAGGAAAATGTGAGTGTGGAAAAGGACGACAGTTCGTTGGTTGGTCCGTCCGTTGCTGGAGCACGTGAGTGAGGCAAAAGACAAAAACTCTTCTCACTGTTCTCACTTCACCACCGTCTAGGCCGCCTACTCTACACGCTACTACAAGTCTATTACTTACAACTTAAACGCCACAATTTATTTTACAAATTATATTAGCTAATTACTAAAAA
Organism: Harlomillsia oculata; assembly: GCA_019776145.1. Classification (NCBI taxonomy): domain Eukaryota; kingdom Metazoa; phylum Arthropoda; class Collembola; order Entomobryomorpha; family Oncopoduridae; genus Harlomillsia; species Harlomillsia oculata. The sequence continues at coordinate 14,120 of JABASF010001968.1, forward strand.
TATTACCAACCAGCAAACCTGAGTTTTCTATTTATTTAGAGTGGCGTTGAAAATAATAAAACTTTCTCCGTCGAAGAAAGTCATTTAACACATTCCAAACTATTTAGTACAAGGTTAACCCGTTTCGGTTACCATTGACTTTTCCGTGAAATGTAGCGTATGTAGTATTCATCAATTTTTTTCATAAGAATTTGTGCAAATTAGTGCTTTGCTGCAATCGATATTGAATGGGAGAAAATTAAATGGATGTCATAATAGGTCATAAATACAATGCCATTGTCATTGCATAACTGTTTGCTAGTTACATAGGGCGTAAGAAACCGGTTCCATACATTACATGAATTTGGATTAAGTGGCAGACCTTGGGTTTCCCGTAATATAAGTTCTGACTAACATGAGTTGGAATGGAAAATTCCTTATGCAAAGGCCCGCATGCGTTCCTTCCGAATTTTCGGATCGGAGTGCTTCGGTACAGTGCAAGTTGGAAGGGTGAACATTTGCGTTCAGTTCGGTTCAAAACGTGGTCTCCCGTATCATCTAATGCGGAGTAGCGTGGAAAGCAGGAAAAGAAAGGCAAAGCAAAGTCGGTAGTTTTTGTGTGCTCATTTAATAGGCATACGGCAAACGGCATACTTGACATTGACCGTGGAGGAAAAATACTGCGTGGAAGAGTGTTTCATTCCATTGAATTGCTCGGCTAAAAGTTTCATGTGTAGTCAAGTAGTCATATAGAGCTTGTCAAGCCTGTCATCCTTGTAATCTCTCAGTGCATTAACAAACATCGTCATTGTCACAAAAGCTTTCAAGTGTTTTTCTGTCCATGAAATAGTGTTGGTGAATAGGAAATTATATTATTGCTGTTCACAAGAACTGGCTTGCCGCTAGCCCGACCGCCTGAACAAACACACTACACAGGATCTTCTATTGCTAACCTGAGGATCAGGGTTCAGTATTCAGTTGACTTCTTCTTGTGAAAGAGCGTAGTCATTCAGTTAGTCAGTCTTCAGTCACATTACTGTCAAAGATAAAAACATTTAAGTTGTACTCCAGTTTCACACTTTGCTTTTTGTAACTTGCTACAGGGGCAAAGTGCAAATATATACCGTATCATTCCAACATCCACCCAAGACCAAGAAACTAAAGACAGTGTTTTATTCAGGATATATTTGCGAATTACTATATTTAATAGTATACGATTCATTGCCATTAGTTAATAGTGACATTGACGATGACATCAGCACTTAATGTAACGACTTCCAGCAAACTCATTGTTGTGTCCAATCGATTACCGTTTGTCCTCAAATTCAACGATGAGACGGGTAGTTTCGAGCGAAAATCGAGGTAAGTGACATTTTTGGAAGTTGTTTGTTTTCGTAAAAGTGAGAAGAGTTTTTGTCTTTACCGTTTGTCCTCAAATTCAACGATGAGACGGGTAGTTTCGAGCGAAAATCGAGGTAAGTGACATTTTTGGAAGTTGTTTGTTTTCGTAAAAGTGAGCACATATGGGCATATAGAAATGAGGGACAGCGATGTAGAGTAGTTTTCGTCATGTTGTCGGTATGTGCAGAATTCTATTCATAGCCAAGCCATGCTGGACGTGCATGCAGAATGTTTATCATAAAGTCGTGTTTACCATTTCCCACAAGCCACGGTGTAAATGCGGACTGACAAATGCTGATTGCTGACTCAATTGTGAGTGTGAGTCTTCATGTTTTTGTACGATCCGTCGCTTCATGCGTGATCATGCACTAAATAAACACCATAAAAATTAGTTTAGTACTAACAGTCAAGAACGCAAAATGCTTGCATATTAGGTTTTTAGCTCAAAAATAATGTACACTATAGTCACAAAGTTTGCCCTTTGTACATTGTACTATACACACAATGTACGGAGTAAATATTTAACCATACCAATGCTAACTATTTAGTAAAGCTTAAAGCTTTATCTTAAGAACAGGTATACAGGAAATCTGATCAATTAGTACACAATACATCGTTTCCATTAAATGTACGCAAAAAATGAAGCATTGTTGGTAAATATAAGATATACGTATATAGTTGATCATTTCAACATAAAAATGATAGCTCTGATCTGAAGTCCAGTCGAAATCAATACCATAGATTGCGTAAGAGCAATCTACTCTGTTCTATAGCTAATCTCATCATGCCATTCTCATCAAAAACAAGAAATGAGGACAATCCTGAAGGTTTGAAGGTTATTTGTATATATACGGTGAAAGTTAAGAAACTGTCGACTTGCATTAAGGTTCGTATTGTATAGCCGTTATTCCTTCACATGACGTTTAACAGTTTTACATGGTTTTCTCCGAATTAGAGTTTTGGAAACTTTCCATGGAATTTTCATAGGAAGTCAGTCAGAAAAGCGCTGAAAAAAATGAGTCATGTCACGTCATGATTCTCATTCATGACCAATCATTCTTTCTAACCGTGTCGTATGAAAAAATGAATTGTATATATACCTATCAAGTTTTGTTATCTTGTGAGAGTTCGCCCGCACAAACATCAATAAATCAATATGAAATCAAAAGTTTCCGATTGTGACTTTCATGACGACGACAGAAAGATTTTATGTGAATGATAAATCCAGATTTTATTAGATATGAAACAAGGTTGTTTACAAGGTTATTTTTCAGTACTTGGTCAGTAAGTCAGTACAGTCAGTAGTCACAATTCACAATCCCACCGTAAGTCTGATACTTGATAAAGCGTTTCAAAAAAAAGTTTGCAAATGAAACTTCAAAAAATTTCAGCCTCTGGAGAGAATTGAACTCTCGGCCCCTGCTTTACTAGAGCAGTGCTCTAACCACTGAGCTACAGAGGCTTACTTGTTATTTTACATTCATGACAGTCAAAGTCAGTTGGCTTGAGACTTAGCATTAGCACTGTAGACGATAAAATGTGAAGATAATTTTATAAACCATCATCGCAAATACACTGGATAAAACTTCTCATGTGGATAAGAGCGCATATTAATTTCACTGCATTTTATAAAGGCAGCATACTGCATACAACCTTGGAATCATCTCCATCGATTTCTCTTCCAATGCTTTCATTTTAATTGTATGATTACTACTCCGACTACACTCGCCTTTGTCAAACTTTCATCATGGTAAGCGTCAGTCATAATCATAATCGCTGTGCTGAAAGACCTGAAAGAGACACACCTTGGGATCCTTCAATAGTATAATAATTAATAGCTTAATAGCGGTGAATACAATCAATAGCAATTACTGCACGACCGAACAGGCTTTTTCACTCAGATCACTCATGAAATGTTAAATATAATACGTAATATGATAAACTTGACGGACAAGATTCACATTAGCATTGAACCTACTCTTCGCCGTTGGCTTTAGGAAGATGATTAAAGTATACTTGGATTGACACATAACGACATAACAAACAGCAAAACAACAACACAACATTTGCATTGTTTACTGCAAGTTGGTGACTGATGACTTGGCTTTCGGAGGTTTTTAGATACGAAATTAATGTGTCTTTGCATTATTTGTGATAGGAAACTTGGCATTGTACCTTTCAACCTTTCCACATCTTGTCATATTCAGGGTCGGAGTTTACGGGAATGGGATCGACGACGCATAAATATACGAAATGGATACATTGCTGGATGAGT
>JABASF010001969.1:0-17771 GCA_019776145.1 Harlomillsia oculata
ATAATGACTATGAAAAAAGTTAATATTTAACATTTATTTGTTTTCTATTGTTATTAGGTTGATGCACTTTGTGTCTTGAACTGCTTTTCGACCCAAGCAGGATGGATTGAATGGGGTTACCAGAAGTTGAATGCTCGTAATTTGAAGTCTAAGGGCATGACCCAGGGCGTTTTGGATTATCTCATGTGGCACCATTTTGGAAAAGTAAAATTATCATAATAAGCAATATACGAGGGCTTCGTAGTGCAATTTGTAATCGATAAATTCCTCTTTTAGGTTACCGAAGAGAGAAACCACGACCTGGTTTACGTTTACTATCAATACTTTCAAAACAGCGTCAACCCAACCAACCTTGGAATGTTTATCGACAGCTACATTCGTCGTACTGACCTCAATATTGTGCGCGAACTGGATCCGATTCGAAAGAAGACAACCCGCACATTGAAAATGGCTGTTTTGAACGTGACTGGAGCATTGTCACCTCATGTGGACGATACTGTTACATTCAATGGCCGTTTGGACCCGGAGAATTCGACTTGGATGAAGGTTAGTTACAAGTTTTCATTTTTGGCTTGGTATGCGATGTTGTAATGTACGCTATATGATATCTATATAAAGTAATGTAATAATGCTTTGTTTTTTAAAGATTCAAGATTGTGGCATGGTAATGGAGGAACAGCCAGCTAAACTGAGTGAAGCTTTCCGACTGTTTCTTCAAGGGCAAGGCTACGGTAAGTTCACAACATTAAGACTAAAAATACTTTCAAACCGACGTTAGTAGACAATACTCGTGGAACTATTCTATTGTAATTAGACTGACTATATACTTCTTGATATTGTACTAGCTGTGATTTTTATTTCTTATTTCAAACTTGATATTATTGCCTGGTGATTTGTGAGTTTATGACGTCGACAGTTGAAAGTGGTTTTTGCGCAGTATTAAGTACCTAGTAGTATTACATACAACTATTGTTAGTGACGCATCTAAGTTCAGCCAAGGACAAAGACGAAGAGTTGTGAATTCATTTTCTGAAGGCATACTCATCTGATGTACTTGGTGTTTTATTTATTTCCGATACTATTTGCTCCTGTGAAGTTCTAAAATTATTCCGGAAGAACTCGTTGCCCGAAGGTAAATGCTTCTAAAAGTCAGCAGGATTGTGGATGGAATGCTCTGAGAAAACTGAAAGGCCATTTTGCATTCATTATGTTGTGTAAGTGTTTGTTTTGCAACACTTTGGTGCGAACACAGCCGTATATAACGTACATGCAAAGTACTCATTCTTAAGTACTTGCCAGTTGCTACCGTATCTTTGCTCCTGTGCTGTTTACAATTGGAATTTATCCGATAATTTGAATGTTTGAATTACGAACGTTTGATTGCCGAATTTCTGAGGCGAAAGTCCTTTTTGTCTGTTGTGCATTATTCCTGCGTTCCTATTCTCCTCTAATTTAAATTTGCGGAGAAGTGTTTCATGGAATGACTAATAATAATACTACAATAGACAATAATTTACCTTTGTATGGCTGTACCGCTCTCTACGAATAGCGGAGTAGTCCATAGCAAATTAGCTGACAGACATAGAACCATAGCATAATGATTGCTGTGTTTCGAGACTTTTTCATTGACACGAGTAATGTAAATAATATTACAATTTTGGTTGCTTTTGAATGTGATATTGAATTTTCATTATTGACAAGTATATGTTTCAATTCTAAAGATATATCATAGTTAATTTTACATTTTAGTAGTGTCATGAAATAGTCTTTTGAACACTTTTCGTTTTTAAAATGGCCTAAAAGTGTGTGTCGAGGGTATTGGGATTTATTCGAATGAGTGTGAAATTCGCTAATGCTAATTTCCATCTGATTATTTATTCCATTGTTTTGCTGAAAATTTATTAAATATTTAATGTGAACGAGTTCCTACTGAATGAAGTTCTGTCCATTGAGGCGTACGCCAGCTTAAACGACTTAGAATCCTTCCAGCAAATATTACTCACCTTTGTACATTTCGTTCTTTCCATTCTTCTACTTTCCTGTATTTCATTACTTCTTGTAATATATCCTGCTGATAATATAATTATGTTATATATTATTGCCGAAAACATTACTAGCGCTATTATCCTTAGAGTCGATCATATAGGCGATTTTAAGTCACGCTTACCTGCTTTTGGGATTCTTTACAGTTCGATTAAATAATAATATTTTGTTTTGTAAACAGCTTTAATATATTTTATATACGCTAATAAGCTTTTAAAAGTGCCGTGTGACTGCATTCATTTTATGAAATGTTAATTTTGTATGGATTTCTAAAGCTTGTGTGTTCTGTGGTACAGTTCCTTACCTCAATTCGAAACGAATTGCATTGAATCGGAAAGTATCAGTGGACAGTGGTGTGAGCGGTGCGGGCTCATCTGTTGGCTCCAGTGCTTCATTGAACAACGGAAATGCATCTACATCCAGTGGGGTCATTACTCCTAAAGGTGGTGGCGATAATTCCCTTTCTTCTCCTCTCATCAATTTGGCCTCTTCGTCTTCTGGACTCGAGAAAGCTGTCAATGACATTCACATTACCGAAAATCCGATTTCTGAAAGTCCCGAACTCAACGACAGCGATGGTGTCCGTTGCTAAAATCTTACAGCTTCAACATAACAAAAAAGTAAATTGCCCTCCTGTATTATCTGGTATTGTATTCCATTTGTAGTAAGCAATCCAATCCTGGTATACTGCATTTCACGTGGTTTATATAAGACAATAGACATTCATTCATGTGTTAATAATCTCGTATCAATATGAGTCTGATTATCACCAAGTATGCAAGTGTACAGTGTACATCATTGTTACGCTTTTAAACACCGTAGGGTTCATGTACTACAAATGTCTGTATTCATTCACGCCCATTTTTTAAAATCGCCATTTGCATATGTATTTCCATGTGTATTTTATGATAGCTGTCCTTGCTTTCTGCAAAAAAGTGTTTCTTCTATGCAACAAATTCGCTCACATCAGTAATAATATTTTGTGGTGCCTTGCGTATGTCAATAATTACTGTAGGAATAATTTATCAAATGTTTTCAATTGTTGTTCTCACCTTATCTCCACAACCATGTTCCAATTCTGCGTTATTTTATACACGTCTTTGTAAATACAGGTAATTAATGTTAAAACTACACGTGTTGAATCACTGCGGCAGTAGAATTCGATTATAGGGTTTTGGGCATTCTAGCCTTATTCGCGTTCCAGTACTATACAACGTGTAAAGTTAAGTAATTAAAGTAACGTGAAAAACAAAGTAGTCAACAACGAGCAGCTTTGTTGATTGTAGTGCTCTTTTTCGCCTTCTTGTTAGCAATATAGTGTGTTTAACTTTCATGTGTAAAAAATTATGCAAATTTGGAACTGAATGGGTTTTTTGTACCCAAAATCTTAAAGTGTAGTACGTGTAGTTTTTGACTTGAGACAAATAATATATTAATGACGATGCCTTGCAATTTTGAGGCGTGTTAACAAGTTAACATGGCGCACTTCGCTTAGACCTTAGACTCTACAATAGTTTTTATAAAGCTTGTTTTTTGTACGATAATGTATGATAAATGAAGTTTGAATGAACGATTGTGAGTGTGGTTATTCATTAAGATTAAAGTGTCAGTTCAGGCACAATTTATTAATAAGATCTGATCTGGTGATTCATAAAATGTTTGCAAACAAAGAAAAATGGTCCAAGAACCATCCAGTTTAAAACGGATCCCAAAGAAAAAATTTCTGTAGTCCAATTTCTTAGCAGATACCAATCGTATATACCTAGTTATTTAACTTGTTGTTATGTATGAGCATGCATGAGCATTGCATGAGCAGCTACTAAGTGGTTTATGAACGATGAAAAGATTTCATTTCACACTATAAATAAACGTAGTCAAAATACGAAAGGAATTACCTTGAAAATTTCTAGTTTAGTTAAATTTAGAAATCGAGTTAAAATGAGGACTGAATTAATAATTGAATATTATATGATAGTAAATATTCTAAAACTTTTTCTGTACACGTTTAAGTGCTATTTCAACTTTAATTTTTAGAAAAACTCAATTAAACGGCAATATAGCGCGGTGAAGTTGCGAACGCCGTGCACTATTAGTAGTATTATGAGAAATGAATCAATTCTAGTTACAAAACATAGTTACAATTGTGAGTTAAGTTTTTGTTGTCCTTAAAATTACTGTGAGTTTAAAAATAATAAATCGTAAATCAAGTTTTGCTTTAGAATGTACAATTTGTTTTTGATTTTTCGAGTCGTTTTTATTTCATCGTTATCAGTTCCCTCTCAGGTAAAACACAGCTTGTATGAACATGAACGAAACATGCGTTAAAAATCCCATAAAGCGAATTCATTTTTGAATCATTTCATTCGATTTGAACATAACAAATTCCATGCAATCATAACATATAACATTATTAGGAGGCATCTTTTCCTAAATCCATACGTTTTTAAGTAACCATCATTAATAACATTCACAATGATTGGGAACAAACGGAGGAGCCCATCAACATTTTACAGCAGACTTCTTAAATTACGTTGTGCAACAACATTAACTAAGTTTTACTTAATTGAACTTTAAATTAACAATCTTATTCTAATGCTTACACAATATTATTAAGAAATAATGATAACTTACTGCATTGTGCGAATTGTCAGTATAACTTTATCATTTTCAGTATCGAATGTGCGTTTACAAGTCCATCTAATAACTACAATCATAAATTGCATGATTTTGTATACAACGGTGTTCTGTCGTCACCTCTATAACTATAGGACGTAAATCTTTAAATCTAATAGTTTTTTTGTAAATCTGCTGCGGGAACTTAAATACAAAATCAGTAGATGATGATACTACTTTAATAGTCGATATATCATTATTAATATAAATTCAAACGCATGATTCGGTAGGGATGAACTGCTTTGCAACATGTAAATGACAGTAAGCGTGTAGTCAGTTTCATTTTTATATACTGCACGACATGTAAATCGAACTTTTTTTCACAATATATGTACAATATTAGAATTAAAATTTAAGTACAATCTGCTGGAGCGAAGCTGTGACAACAAAAGACACATTTTAGTACTAAATATTTTGGTATTCTACGATGAAGCCAAACTATAAAGTTTTTTTCAAACTTTCGAAGACACGGATCCGAAGCAAAACTGTTATTATGACTAGATAAACAGTTTAAATAAACAGCAAAGAAAAAAATCGATAACTTGCTATCCTTTTAAAAGCATCTCATTAAACAATAAACAGTTAGAGTACAAATGAAGGTCTCTCCTAAATTCTATTAAGAAAATGAATAAAACGATAAACGACAGATCTGTAAGGTGAAGTAAGCAAGTGTACAAGTGACGTAATTAACTTTATAATACGTTCCAATGAAGTTTAAATCTTCAAAATCAGCAAAGTGCTTGGCCATTTTACTTCATATTGTTTTATTTTCGGGACATGTTTTTATTTTGCTTATGTATAATTGAAAGTGTGTCCATTGGCCATAAAAGCGGCTAACATTTTCCGTTCCTCATCTGTCAATCCATGACGAAGCGTTCTCCTCACTGAAATTAAAATATAATTTCAGCCCATTAGATTTGTAAAGTCATAAGTCCAGAAACAGTCACAGGTTTCTTAACATAGTTCTTTTAAATTGTAATACGTATTTAAAAAGTAATTTCGTAATGTTTTCATGCTGTTAGTTGTTCATTCTCTGGCACACTACGATATTAATTTACAGTGAGAACTTGGAAGTTCTATGCAAAAAACCGAAGGGTTGCACAATTGCACGACCTTTCATTCGAGTCCGTTCTAACCTTTACTGATTAATGAAACTAAGTTTATGGTGTGCTGAGTATTTTGAGAAACGGCAATTCAAATTCAAAACTTCATGGTTAACTGAGCAATCGTATCACACTATTTCACACAATAGAGCATTGACAAATTATACCATCGAATTGAGTAGAACGGATTCCAGAGTTACGTGAGAACATCATAAAGAGACACTGCAGCATTATTTTCTCTCGTTCGTGATCTTTTCACTTTAGACATACACAAAGAAAATACATTTACATAGAATCTGGGAATGAAACTTTCTTAAAGTCAATAAAGATGTAATTATTGTTATTTGACTAATTCGACATGTTCAAATGGGGTTTGTGATGGATTCCCATACTTTATGTTTGATACTATAGTTAATCTATGAATTGAAGTTGTCACTTAATTTTATGGTATTACTAGTAAGTTAAAGTTGGCTTACATGACTTGCGATCAGAATATCTAGCATTGTTTCGTTTTCTTTCTCGAGGTGCAGTGCGATCCGTAGCGCGCGTGGCTGTCTTGACCAAACTCTCTAAAATCTCGTCATCCCCATCCGCCAGACCATTGTGACCATGTCCGTTCAGTGTTGCGTATTTATTGTTGCTGTTGTTGTTGATTATTGTACTGTTATTACTGGGTGGTTTGGGTCGACGGGTCCAGGTGAGGGCACCACGAACAACTTCTCCTTCCCCGTCGTCATGATTCGTTTTCGAGAGAACTTGACGCAGCTCCGCATCCGCTTTGTCTTCCTTGCTCTTGTAGATGATTTGCTGAAAGGGGACAAAAGAGAAGTTGAAGAAGAGTGTCACTGTTAAACGAGGTTGAGGACAACAAAAGGTCAAACAGTCTGACCAATAGTCCCAAAAAACGCAGAAGCACACAAATCGAAAAAAAGCAGTCATAAAAATGCAATTTCGCACGAACCCTTCTACTAGAACTACTTGGCTTTGTAGCAATTGTAAGAGACGGTTGGACTACCTCTGTGATCATTTTGCCCCGAGTTTTATTACGCTCACGATGACTCGCTTTTTTCTGTAGTTGTTGGATCACTCGCTCACGAGTCGTTCGGTACTCCAGGGCAAATTCGGAAATGATTTTGAACAACACATGTGGTTTTGTCGTCGTCACTTGATGAGCTGGTACTCCAAGCCATAGCAAAAATTTGTAGTATCTGTTCACAATGAATTACGCATGAATCTAAAATGTCAAACCTAATTTCTAACCACGCCAACTTTTTGGCCTTCCAATACTACTTTCCCAATCACAATCAGCATTAAGAGATTCATATTCAATATAAAGAAAACAGAAAAGCCTGTACCTGTTCATCACTCGACGATTCACTATTCCCAGTACAATAATTCTCTCTGCGCAATCAGCCAAAAATTCAGACATTCTGAAAACAAAGGGAATTGAATTCAAATTCCAAGATTTGTGAATGAAAGCATCATCACTGAGAAGCGGTGGGAAAAGCAGAGAAGATGCTTGATGAATTTGTACATAAATAGGTTCTTTCTAGTTAGGTATCAAAGCATCGTTGTCATATTTCAAGCATAATGATTATTGTAATTAATTAATGGAAGTGCGTTGTGCCGAAGGGCAGGTGGGTTTGGGGTTTGTGAGCACGATCGTTGAAATATCTTATAGAGCTGCTAATACGAAGGTGAGGACGGGAAAGCATAGAGTGTTGATGAAAAACTCACTTGAGCTTCATGTTAGTAGGTCCATCATGTTTGGAAATGACGCGCAGATGGTCCCAGGAGCTTTTGCAGTCATTCTCCATTTTCACCAGATTCGTGGCCACCTCGTCAAAGTCGACCCTCGAGGCTCGGGTGACGGGCCCAATCTAATAATTAGTCAGCGACGAGAGTCAATTACCGCACGTGAGCATTATGGATTTTTTATGAGTTTTGGGAGACAAGGTGTAGAATAATAGAGACTGTGAGAACGTAAGGAAAACCGGTTGAGAGTTTTTGGCAAATGAGGCACGAATTTGGCACTCACTTCAGAGTAGAGATCTGTGGACTCCGGGTAATTTTCATTGACAGTCTGACACAGGTGGTGGAGCAATGAGTGTTTGTGCACCGTGTCTTTCACTTCGGGCACTTTGGCTAGGTAATCAATCTGGAAGCCTTTGGCTTCAGCCCCATTCAGGAAGTTGCCTATGCAAAGCAGAGCCGACAGGATGAAGCGGAATGTCTTGTTCTTCTCCAAAGCCTCAATTCCTAGCTTCAAGTCCATCAAGGGTTCTGCCACCTCCTATTTACCACAATAAAAAAACCACAAACGGGACTCGATGAATACACAAAAAATCCCGACTATTTTTACGCAATTCCTTCGTAAATGACTATTATACAGAAACAAGCACGAAAAGTACGAGAAGATCCATTGGAATTTCTTCTCGCGTGCTCCAAAACAACTCATCGTATCACAAAAATTCTTTTTCTAATGCTCTCGAATACATTTACATTTTACCTTTTCCAAATTTTCGTAGTCCAACTTGAAAGCCCACAATTTGAGACGAGCTGGCAACTCAGAGATAGAAGCTAATGTGAGAAGGAACTGTTCTGCACTCCCCAGGGGTGTTTCAGGATTGGCGAATTGAGCCTCTTGGATTTTGGCTCGCTCTTCTTCCGTGGGCAACATTGTTAATAGTTTCTGGAAATTGAACCATTACTTTTCGTAAACTTACGTTAACCATCTAAGGAAAATAAGTTTATAGTCTCGTGCTAAAATGCTAATGTAGCACGAATATTACAAAGAATTTATGCGAACACCTTGCGTGTTCAAATCTACCAACAACAACAAAAGGCATCATTTCGAGCTACGGTTTCTCTCCACAACATTTTTTTGCTCTTTATCTCTCCTGCTTCACCAAGATTTTTACCTCAATCCCTTCACGATTGATGATCGTCGCGTCCATCTTCATAATAGCGGCTTTGATTGTTCTCGGTGGAGGCAACTTCGTCATCCCGATGTTTATGGCATTCGAACGCTTCGGATCCAACACTACGATCTCCTTGCTCTTGTTCACGTCACCTTGTTTCTGTGTAATTCACCAAAACATTTTCTGATTACTTCGAACGTGACCAAAACAAACCACATACTTTCTAGTACAACTGCATTTAATTACTCGCCACCTCTCTTCCGTGACATCAGTAAACACATTCGATATCGACAACAACAACAACATCTAACCAGTAACGCCAACAAAACTGATTTTAGGGTACTGTATTTGTATACAATGCAATTTTGCAATTCCACAATATTAAGCATTATCAACACCACCACATAAATTATTATCAATAATGATACTGTTAAGATATCACTGCTATTCATCACAGGGGTAATTACACATGTTTATGATGTTAATTAACTTCAAGTAAAGCAGAAACAGTTGGCAAAGCGGACAGGACAGGGAAACACGAGAGAAAGCCAAAAGTACTCAACCAACTCACCTCCTAATGTAGCGACCAAAAAGTCGTAGTCGTAATGAGTCCAAAAGCGAAGAGAAAAGTAGGAAAAATTCAAAAACAAAGGCCAAATTAATGATTTTTTACTCCTAGAGAAGGTCTATTTTGTAAGCAGTGAGATAAATATAATGAATATTTAGAAGAAGTAATCAATAAAAAATTCTTAATCATTGTAAAAAATTGTAGTGTCAACGGAAAGTTCATGTGAGGACAGAAACGTAGGCATAACTAATATAAAATATAAATATTCTTTCTTGACTCTCGGAAAATATACAGTAGAAAAGTATATAAAAATGGAGAAATATATATCAAATGTAATGTAACAGCAGAGAAAGTCCATTATTAATTGAGCATAAAGCGAGAAAGACAAGAAAAAATGTGATTAAAAGATGTATTATAAAAAGTAAAGATGTGTGCTCATTCCATGGAAAATTATAGTGACAAATTTATAGTGCAAAACGTGCTGATCATACAATTCAAAGGAATAAAAAGAATGATGCTTGTTCTTTTTAAAATTTTATGATAAACATGTTATTTGTAAGAATTATGAATGAAAACTGGTCAGAGTTTGTGCTTTAAGTGTGTGAGTTGTATAAGGGCGTAGTGAACTGATATGATGCATTAAAATTTACTGCAGAAAAATATGAGAGTGAGAGAAAACAAGGAATGAGAAATGGAAACCTTGTTGATGACGTCTTTAGCTCTTGACTCAAACAAGTGTTCCAAACGTTGCGTGTCCAAAGGAATAGGTTGTAGTTCTGTCCAAATACAACCAAATTTATCCATTGTTTTTCCTTGGTTGTAAGGATATGGGTCGTCTCTCACTTCCTTCCAAAATAGTTTGACAGTTTTCTTTGTCTTTTTGGAGTCATTCTTGCTTTCGCTGTCATTAGAAGGTGCTGGGATAGTCGACAACTGGTGTTTAAGAGATACACCAAACAGAGGCGGAGCAGGTGGACTTCGTCCATTTGTTAATCCGTTCATAGGCAACGGAAGTCCGAATTTACCTACACCCGGTGGAGGTGGAGGAGGCAATCCGTTGATTGGAGGAGTCGGAGGTGGAAATCCATTACCATTGATCAAAGAGTGACAAGGAGCAAGGACATCATCATCATCCGATGTCTTCAAATCAGTGAAGTCGAGATCGCATATTTCCAATGGTCTGTGCAAGTTGCTGACTAGAAAATCCCAATGGAGCTCATTGTCGGACTTTTTCTGTTCCAATGGGAGCCCTTTGTTTCCTCCTGTTCCATTCTGAATTACATCAGCTTGAGGAGGTTTAATATCCGCTCGAGATTTCGACTTCGCTAGACCTTCCTTTGCTTTAGAAACTACACCTGTAAAATGAGTATAGGATTTTGGTTAACTTTCAATACATCTAAAATTGTAGAAGGAGTCATTGAAAGGCCACAGAAAGCTCAATTATCCGAAAACCGCGAAATTTATTGTCAATTCACTGTTTTACCTGACAAGTCCCCTGTCCTGCTGAAAGATTTGTTTTCATCCACTGGACTAGTGAGAAGACTCTGATTAGCCAATTTCTGCGTCAAGTCCTTCACTGTATTTTCTCGTTTGAGAGACATCCTTTCAGATTCACTGTCCCCATTGTCTTTATCGCTATTTGGAGTTGTTGGAGTGTTTCCGTTTGCAATTGCCGTTGAACTGACTGCACAGCCATTTGACTTTGTGTAAATGGGCAGCATCCAAGGCCTTGCTGGACCTGAGCCATTTTGACTCGTTCCGTTTGTCAATCCGCCATTCGTGCTATTCTTAATATTATTCAATTGCTCGGACATCCCATTCATTGAATTATTCAGAGACACCGACAAAATGTCTTTCTTGGAGCTTGATGACCTCCCAAGGGGAATCAACGGAGAATCAGGAGTTTTCAACGGAGACCCTGGAGATCCCATATCATCAGAAACGTGTCCGTTGCAATTTAATGTTTCGAGTTGGTCTGAAAGAATGCTCTTGTCACGTTCTTGGCGTTCTCGCCTTCGTCGTAAACCCGGAGTGACTCCCACATCTGAAGAACCTATTCAGCAACGAAACCAAAGAGTTGACCTCAATAATGCACAAAAAGTATACACACAAAGCCTAAAAGGTATGAAAACCTTTTCTCCGCCTTAATTACTTGCCACACGACGATTTTAACGTATTTCCAAGTTGGTGGCAGTTATTAAAAAAAAACTTCATATACATTCTCTTTAGTGTGGTCAGGGAAGTCAACATAGTCAACCTCTTAACCCATTTTTTTCAGGAAACATGTTTATGCTTCCACATTTCGTTTATTTTTACTTTGGTCAATTAACCTGAGCTGATAAGGTGCCAATTTCTTCACGTCAGCGTAAGATGCACACACAAAGTCAAGTGAAACGACCGTCGTACCCATTACTTTAGAAAACGAATAATCATTTCTGATCGCCAAGATTTTCTTTTGATGTCTTTTGATGTCTATTTCTATTTGTATTACATACATAAGTCTAGGCCTTGCTTCATCACATATACCTAGTACACAAAAGTGTTGTCTAAAAACCATTCGCCTTTGCGAAAAGGTGTGCGAACTTGTTTATTTGTACAATGTCATACAAACAATCGGTTTGCCTGCATTATAGTTATGTTCCCATATGCGAATTGCCAGAAGTACGAATATTTGACCTTTTTCTGTAAAAATAACCTCCGTACACAATGTTTGTCTTGTTTGACAGACGAGGTTGGAGGAAGTATCGAAAGACCATTTCTCCTGAACTCTGAGTGAGTTCAGAGTCCACGTTCGCATACACTGCCTGGAAATGATTTCTAGTTCATTAAGCCTTGTGTTTACATGTGAGATTTGTGAGCATGAATTATGTGCATTAGGTGTACGTAAGTGTAACATATTGTAGAGGAGAACGCGTTATATATAGTATAAATGTTTTTAACTTACTTCTGTCTTTAGCATGTCCGTTGAGAATCAGAAGTGCGGCATTAGGACCCACAGAATCATCACTGTTGACAGAATCTCTCCGGTTGTTTTCGTCAGTGGACGCCATTCTTCGGAGAGTAGGATGAGGAAATGACTGTGTTGATGACCCGGTGGTGGTGGGAGTTGTCGGCGGAGTGTTGATCCCATTGGCAGAGTGCCTTCGGGATTTCCGACGATCCTTTACATCTATTTCACTTCCCTTCCGAATCAACAGTTTTTGCCTGTAAACATATAACGAGATGAAGCAACAGTTGAATTAGTCGTTCTGGGTTAATCCCACTGTTCTTGACACAGGCCTCTGTGCATTTTTCCTACCCGCCTCGGCTGCTGGACTTGTTGGCACGATTATCCGTCTGCTGATTTCATGCACGTGTTCCACGTGGACTTGTTCATAAAATGTTTTACATTACGAAACGTGCTGTCATCCTAACTAAAATGTCCTCCGCCCACATCAACGCATGACTTTGCCCATGAGAATAAAAAAAGCATGGTGATGATGGTTGATGGTGATTTGGTGATACTGACACACAACTGCAACCAACAAGCACACACACCAAACCACACCATGCTTCCTATGCACTTCCGCTTTCAAATGGTGTCAGACGCAGACATAACTTTCGCAATAATGAGAGACAAATGGGTTGGACATTTTACAACAAAACGGCTCATCGATTCATATCTCTTCTCATGATAAATCACCACTCATGTGCAATACAGAGCCATATTTTCATATTTCAAACACACATTTTACACAGTAACTGGGATTATATGACTACAAAATGCGCATTGTCGACATTGTACACCACAAGTGATGCAGCGTCAAAGCGTCATGTCTCCCTGTCTCTCATGAGTATGTAATGCAAGTTTACTATACAGTCTCCTTCACTTATATTCATGACAAAAACATCAACTTAAATGATAATGTCCAAGAAAGAAACTAATGCATGGCCTCTCAGAAACTCAACAGGTAAACGCATAAGTTCAAGAAAACCAAAGGAGAGAAAACGTGAGATCAAAATTGTGAACTGTGAACAAGTGGTAAATACCGGCACAGATACACCATACACACAACAAAATGTGGATTTGAAGTGCATCAGCTTGACCGCATAAGCTTCAACCACGACATGTACACGTTACACGTACACTGCACCCTCATTCATTGCACATAATTGAGCATGACGATGACCACTCACCACTGCTGCACAACATGTATAATCAATAAATAACCAATTTAAAAAAAAAGGCAAAGTGGTGTGCGACGAGTTGAAACAGTTTGGCATTTATCACTTCATCGCAATTACTTCAAATTGTTCCTGCGCGTATTATCTTGCAGAATTGCAGTTCTTATTCTTACACATGGACATTTAACACAGGTTTATTAGCACAATTGCCAACTCCTACCTGTTGTGCTGACAAAGTAGTCACAGCACCCACGCACACGCAAGAAAAAATAAGGATTTTCTGATGCCGATGACAGTCTCTTTCAACGACAACGACAACAATGATGATGATCAGTTGATCAGTTATGAAATCATTATAATGAAAATTAATTATGGACGTAAAAGCCTTGTCTTTCCTTTTTTCGTAAGGAACAATAATGTCACAATGAAGAACATGTTCTTCTCCAAATTGACGAACGCTCATCGTGGGAAGTAACGAGTGCAAGTGCAAAACTACAAATTGGGAAATTTGAGAAATTTTCTAACCGACTTGGCTTGTAAGAGAAATGAGACGGAGGACACCAAAAAAGTCATGCTTGGAGAAGACATGCAATGCAGTAGGACGACACGACATGTAATGAAGCGCAAGGTGAATCCTAATTAAAAATTAGGCGACCACTACAATCAACGCATTATTGTTTCACACATTAGGGGAGAATGAAGGATTGGGATTGGGAAAATGAATGAACTTTGTTGTACACGCAATTACACATGTAGTGCCAGGAGCAGCCGTTGCGTTGTCAGCAGTCGGCAGTGGAGAAACAGCAAGTTCAATAAAGGAATAATATATAATAATATTTTCTTCACTTTTTTGTCCAAACGTGCTATACCTTAAGAAAAAACCATCATAGTGTGCAGTTGTGGAGTCAAAAAAGTGAGTCAGGTCTTAATGCACTTCGTGAACACGATGGCTCATGCCGAAATGCCCCAAAGATTCGGAGTCCTGATGAGCCTCATAAATTACAAGTGTGACTTACCGCATGCCTTCATCAAGCTGCATCATAATGTTGTCCTCCTCTCCATCCTCGTGCTTCAGGACCATTTCATAGATTTGAAACTGCTGCAGGAGATCCAAATCGGCACATTGCTTCCCCATGTACCTGCAACAAAAAACCCAGAGACAAACTCATAAATGTTTTCAAAGACTTCAATCTCCATTTTCTAATGAGTTAAGGCCAGTTTTATCTCTCGTATAGTACACGGAAAAGTTCACGGTCCTCAAGTGCACTAACTCACAATGAAATCACACTCTATAGGACGTAATCACGTATTGTACCGAAAAAGCTCTGTGATACTCAATGACTGGTGTCTCCTCAATAAAACAAAACTTTAAATCGTACAACAACATTTAGTCGTTTTAACAGCTTTCGCGGCTGTAAAATGCTGCACACTGACCCCCATTTTCCCATTTACTATTGCGCATAAAATTAGCTTCCATCCAACATGACAATTTACTACTTTCCCAATTTACTGTTACGCGCAATTTACACTATTTTAAATTTTTTGACATTTAACCCACAAAAGTATACCTTTTTAACGTGGCACGCTTTACGTAGGTGACTTTGGACATCGTACTTTTCTTAGCACTAATAGCTGCAAACGAGGACATTTGACTAAACTTTTCTACAACTTGTTAAATTTTTGTCAAAGAAACAGCCGAATATGAAAAATGTTGGTTACCATGTACAATGTACACACACTCTCTCACTCCGATTGAGTCTGTGTCTCAATTTGCAAATCGTAGAACAAATAAAAGAGGTGAATAAGGATTTTTAACTGTGTTGTTATGCTTGGTCATGCCACGACTTGACTCATTCACTAATATAGAACGTGGCGTTGCGTTGTGAACAGAATGAATCGAGTGAAGGTGCTTGCTTGTCTTACAAATCATTGCATAAGTCGTACAACTACAAACTACTCTTCAACCGAATAACGATGATGATGATGGGATACGACACACATGAACATTATTATCATAAATCATCATACGACCGAAGTCAGGCTTGAGCAACCAGCCTTGTGCTATATATAAATACAAATATATTACTAATACAGTAGGAGCCAAATCCGATGTGTTCGTGCAAATGTCCCTTACACAAAATAGTAATAAATAAATAATCTTGTGCTTCACCATCGCATCGTAAAAGACAGGATCTTGTTTTACGCGTTGTCAATCAGAACAACTGTACTTAACGAACGTCATCTCATAAATAACACGAAATTATTCCACGGAAACATGTATTCTTCACACGTCGCCTTTTGCCTTGTGCTTTCTTCCTGAACTGATCCTCTGACTCATGCAACGACCTCCGGAAGATTTTTATAGTAGAAAGAAAGCGAAGGTGATATTGCAAATGTAACCCTAAACCGTAGAAATTGCAGAATCAAAAACACCGCACGTACTTCAGCCTTTCATTAGTATCAGGAAATCCATCGAGGACTAATGTACAAAAGCCCTAGAACCATACAAGACAAAACCACAAGGTCTACTACAAATTCAAAAAAAATAATGAACGCACTTACAACATCATTTATTACAATGACCCAAGGAAAGTGCAGTAGCCTTTGCACTCCTTTTTAACACTACACTTAATGCGCTAATTGAAAAACAAACTGAGGAACTTTAAAGTTTTGTGCTTGATAGTGAGTCAAAATGCTTCCGACAAACAGGTTAATGCTGGACCAAAAGTAAAGTTACCGGACAATGTCCCACCCGAGTGGAGTGCAAAACGAGAACTGGCAGAAGGAAAGGACGGCGTATCGGCTCCTTATGCAAAAATTGAAACGAATGCACCTGATGATCTAATGAAAGACATTGGGCACAAGTGAATAAACAAAGGTGACGGTGACGAGTAAACATCTCGAAGATTGAGGAAGGAGTCAAAGGTTTGGTTTGGTGGCGAGGCTCCTCACCTGTCACAAGTCGTGCATCGTGCGCAATCCTGCTGCGGGTGTCTGGGCGCTTGTCCAGCTATTCCAGCCACAACAATCCTCATCTTCATCTCACCCTGACATCTAAGGCTGTCCACTCATCACGAAAATGAACTCTCATATTTCTAATTCTGCTCGCCTTCCCTTCACTCATTCCCATACTATTATATAGTATACGTGCTACTTTTATCCACTAAACGAGCACTATATCTATTACTATAATAATAATTTCGCGAACCATTGCATGACAATTTATAAATACTTGTGCACTACTAATATTACCAAGAAACTCGCAAAACATACCTTGCAAAAGAATGAAGGGTTGGATGATCCAACTTGGTAAAAATGAGCCAAAGTCAATATTTGACAAGTTGCTTATCATGACTTTTACTAAGGTGTTGGAAGTAAGACAGACCAACGCGGAGGGTGACCAATAATGACACCACCACCTGTCAACTACTTTTAAGGGTGAATGCTAATATCCGTAGGTGTGTGTGATGTGTGAGTGATGAAGTGTAAGAGTGAACGTGGCTCGTGGCTCTGTTGTTTTCACAATTTGTTCAGTGCGTCAACAAATGCTCAACACAAACTCAATTAAGCTCACCATTTCTCAACGAGCAGATAGTCCCATTAACCCATTAGACTTGTTCAAGGATCATCAATGGTCATGATTGCAACACGCTAACTATAAGTTATGATTATACAGCATCAAAATGCATTTACATTTATATATGTACAGGATTTGTAAAAACACGTTTGGGCTGTGAAGTGAATTGTCATTTAGTATGTAAACTAGTTAACAGTTAGCACTCTGTCTCACAGAAAATTGCCATTAGCTACGTCACATAGCCGTATTGTGTAGTATACATAGTTCCATAATGTAATTATTAATTATGAACAGAAACATTATGTATTCTCCATAAACAAAGTAGAAACATTTTCATAACCTGGACAAAGTGGAAAGGAAGTGACAAAAAAGCACAAGGTTACATTTCATTTTCCTTGTTAAAATAAACACAGATACGCAATGCAGCAGCAAATACATTCCTTGTGCCTGGTGTGCTCATTAAAGTAATGACAAAGATGACAAAAAAATGCGGGAGTAAATCTCACTAGTTAGTTAAACCAAGACTCATAAGAAATGCTCTAGAAAACAAGTTTTACAAATGAAGGATCATATACAATATAAACTTGGGATCAATATGAATAAACTTGCAAAAATGGCATTTAAACTTGAAAGTCAACATTAGATTACATGTACAAAGAAAAATAGAAAGCAAACAAGATAGCTTGAACGTACACTTTTAAATGAGACAAGAGACAAATCAT
>JABASF010001970.1:0-17764 GCA_019776145.1 Harlomillsia oculata
TAGTCGCATTGTCGCATTGCATGAGCTGAGATTAAACTAAACGACATTTAAAATTGATTTTCTTAAATTACAAAATTACGCTACGTCGTGTATTTTGTTTCCAGTTTGATTGAACTATTGGCTCATGCTGAAATCTTCTTACAACTTCGGTTTTGCTTTGCAGGTACCAGACTCCCGAATGGTCAATCATTGGATTCCCATTAGAAAAGGAATATCGAGAAGATACTTTGGAGGAAACGGTGCGGGATCTCATCCTTTTGTCATCCTGTGACTATGTCATTTGTGGATACTCGTCCAATGTATGAAAATGCTATGCGTTATTTCATTCATTATTGGATTTCATATTGACAATTAATGGAAATCTAATGGTGCTCCCTGGAATTTTCTAGTTATGTCGTCTGGTACAAGAGATGATGTTTATCAATCATCTTGATGCATTCGATAGAGTGCATTCGTTAGATGGGAAATATTCTTACACCTTGTGGGGACATCGAGTTCCACAAACAATCCGAAAGGTTCAAAAGGTCAGAGCCACATTCATGCGACCTATGAATCGATGAAGTACAAATAAAATTCACGGATTTTCATGAAACATATTCTTGTAGTTTAAAAGCTATGAGTATTAGTAAAAATAAAGGCGATTAAATCATAAATAACAATCATACTAAAGTTTCTATTAATACTAATCATAATCATACATAATAAATTATCATCATTATACAGAAAATCGCCTTAAAAAGTAGCAGAGTCCGCTTCGCGGCGAATCCCTTGAGTTTTTCCAAATATAGTTCATATTTCATAGTTTTAATTTTAAGGGTGAGTGCGTGCCGAGTGCCGAGCCGAATCTTAAGCCTTAGGCAAGGGCAGGGCCCTTTAGAATTTAGAATTAAAACGATTTCATCGAACATTATGGAATGGACTTGTGGGTACTTCTGTTTCTAATAGCAATTATTGTGTGTTCGATATTGGACATTCCATTCCATTCCATTGGACGGGTTCAGTTTGTGGGTAAGACGTGTCGTGTCGGTCGTGACCTCTTGAGTGAGTCCCAAATCCCAGTGCTTAATGAAACATTATTAGAAATTATGTCGGCACTTTCAAAGGAAGGCGAAAAACTGTTACTAGTTGATATTGAGAAACAAAATGAGTTACTGACAAGGTTAAACGAGTTGATGCTCCAGAGTCGCCTAGATTTTCTACGCTTTGGACTCCAAAGTATCCCAGTGGGCCCTGGTGAAAGGGCTCAGCACGGAGAAAGGAATTCATCAACAGGGAAGAGCACTGGAAAAGATGGATGTAACGAGAACGACATTCACAATTCTAGCATCCCATTTGAGCCATCACACCATTCAACTCCAAAAAAGGAACCAAGGCAGATGCATCAATCAATTCCAACCTCTTCGCGGTTATCCGACAAGAATAATTCTAATATCCATAAGAAGGACGATCAAAGTAAAAATTCGAAAATGATGACAATGACACTATCCGATGCTTCAGCTCATGCAAACTCTTCATGTTCATATTCAGCACGTCCATTCATTTCCTGGTTTGAGTGCGAACAGTGTCAAAAATGGAGTGCTATTATGCGACCTAAAAACAAGGACAGTAGCTTTGACAAAAGTGGATCAACAATAGCTGAATTTAAGTATCGTCGTTACACCGAGTCTAACGATGGTAACCAGGATTCAGTACCCAGGTCCACATTGTCGAAAACAGGACATACTAACACTGATAAGAGTGCGAAAAGTCAATCAGGTTCATCGCGACGTGACCTTGGTACAAATGCAAAAGTTGTGCAAACGAGTTTAATATTCATACCACAAAACTAATAGTAATTCAAATTAAAACAGGCGTGTCTGCGACAATGACAACAAATACCGTAGTCGAGGAACCGTCCTTAAATAGGAAAGCAAAATTGCAAACGCGGAAAATACTTTCTCGTAAGTACATAATTGAAATAATGCTACTTTGCAAGCGTTTAACTAATGAAAAGCTATGGACTTTTTGTCGGTTCTAGATTTGACCCAAAAGTATGAATCATTTACACAATACGAAATCGAAAAGGAACTGTCACGTCTTTTAAAAATTAATGGAATTTCAAAGTCTGCAGCTGAAAGAGCAACACGAAATGACGACCAGAGTTCCATGCTTTCTCCAGACGAGAATCCGGCCGAACCAACCGGCAAGTTGTGCCATGAAGAAAAAGGCACGATGAAAAGTGGTCTAAACGAGTTGAACAGTGGCCTTTTCTCCTTTGAGACTGGCGGAGATGAACATCGTCGTCATTCGTCTCATGTCAATTTCTGCTACAATAGTGATTCGTCATCGCCTTTACAGTACAGCTACGAGAGCAAGAAATCAAGTCGTCGTGTGTCCTTCAATGAAAATCCAACAGTTGTGCATCTTCCTGAAGGATGCGTGTCAGATACTCCTACTTACGTCGAGTTTCTTAAGGACAGGCATGACGACAAAAGTAGTATCCTACGCCAACAGTGTCAACTTAGCTCACAATCGCATTTGAAACATGTTAATAATAACAAACAAACCATTGGCATCGGGGACACCAAGACCAAGGTGGAAATGCAACCGACAGTTACTAGTTCACCTACAGCAATGTACTACGACTTCTACAATGATTTACTTTTGCTACCCAGTGAGCTTATGCAAATTAAAAAAACGGTTCAGTCACTTCAGTCTCAGGTCCAGCAATCTTCGGAGGACAATGGACGCAAGCCGAGTAACAATAATGAAATCAGTTTGGACAAATTCTCAAGCTGCCCAGCAAGCTCAAGCTTAACCAGTCAACTTCATGGAGAAAGTTCACAATACACTAAACTAAAGAATTCGTATCTCAATCATTTGAAACCGTTCATCGTTCACACGAGAAGAACTTATCAGCACAAAGAAGCAGAATGACAGTGAAAGTTGGAAATATATAAATTCTAAAATACTAATGAAATAATTATACACGAAGTTTCATACACGAATCCATTAAGACATTGTCGCACAGTTAGCGTTTTTTTAAAATCAAGTAGTGTTTTTAATCTAATATTTTCACAAACCACTATGATATTGATTCATTACATTTCATAACACAGTAACTTAAAAAGCTACATTTCGAACGTCATTTTCGACAATAAATCATTTTTATCTAACTTCAAATGATGTGTGGGGCATTCATTATATTAGAAGATCTCGTCGCAAAATAAGGAATTCCATTACAATATGAAACAATTCAAGTCTAATACAGACGTATGATGGAATGTTCAGGACAGTTAATTACAACAAGTAGCAATAACCCTTTCAGGTAACAAGGCAAGACACTACCGTAAATTATGATACACTTTTTCTACAAAATGACTAACGTAGCCGTATCCTTTCGCCATTCGCAAACTTAACGAAGACACAAGAATAAGGTTTATGGGGGTAACGAGTAACGACAATGACAATGGAAAACGGATACGGACACTGAAGTTGAAGACATCACAAGGGAAACAACAATGATCGATAAATGATGGTAATGATCCTGATGGTTTTGAGTGCAGGTTCGACAGATCTCTTGTTTGATTGAATCTAACTTTTGTCACCCATCTTGACCTTTGAAGTCTAAACAATTCACAAAAGCAATACATGATAATTATAGTCACAAATCACAGCAAAGTATATAATATAAATAATATTGATTCTTGAACAACTCAGTCAGACAAAATCAACTGCTCTCACCATATAAATTCCGACAATTAGCCCAAAGAGACCAATGGCACTGCCGAAAATCTCTACAATTAGAATCTTGACGAACAATGCAGGATTAGCAGCATCCGCCAGAGCTGCTCCAGATCCAACAATCCCTACGCACATCCCACAGACAAGGTTGACGAGTCCGACTGTCAAACCTGCAGCAAACATTAAGTATCCAGACATCCAATTCCTTTGTCTGATTTCGTAGTTAATTTCCGCCTGTCCCAGTGTAAACGGCTGTCATAATTTTAAATCCAAATCATTAGCATTAGGGTTAAATCAGAGTTTATAACCATCAGTCGCACATGAAATCAATCCTGAATACCTCGACCATTCCAGCAAGAACAATAGCAGTGATGAGACCATAAATGGCAACAGCTTCACAGAAGATGACTGAAATTAAGTTTTTTGTTTTGATTCGTGGAGCTTTCACACCACCGCCAATGATGGACACTCCGGTTGTATGGATCCCTCTATAATTTGAACCAACGAATCAATCAATGCTTTTTATAAATAATAAGAATTACTTTTGGCGATTACAAAATTCAATGAAAAAGTTATTAAAAGTACGAACAGAGCAGCTCCAACGACTGATAAAGAAACAGACAACCCGGCTCCAGTAGCTGCCCACATATGTGGCGATGTTTCAGTTAGAAACCTGTGATAAATAAAACACATTAAAATTATTTAAAAATCTAACATGACACTATACAAAATACAATCAGCATCTCTGTCCTCACTGAATTAATAGCATCTAAATTACTATCTAATCAAAATTGATTAAAGTATACTTAATCAAACATACCATCCGAAATCAATTCTTTCTCCCCGATCCGTTATGATGTAAAATAAACCTGTGTATTTAAAATTTTAATTTAAAACTTAAAACACAATCATATTATTACTTGAAAGGAAATTACAATCTTAAATCATTTTTCAATTTTATTATTTGCCAACTGTACCTATAAAAACTAACGCCGTGACTGTCGTAGCAGCCACAGTGTAGCCGACAATAGAGCCGACGGACATTTTTGTTGTTGTTTTATGTCACCAGTCTTTCAAAAATTCTTGTTCTACACA
Source organism: Harlomillsia oculata (assembly GCA_019776145.1). Classification (NCBI taxonomy): domain Eukaryota; kingdom Metazoa; phylum Arthropoda; class Collembola; order Entomobryomorpha; family Oncopoduridae; genus Harlomillsia; species Harlomillsia oculata. The sequence goes on from JABASF010001970.1 coordinate 4,819, forward strand.
GATTTTAAAAAACAAAAAGGATTGAGTTTTCCTGTAGGTGCGTGCAGTGCTACGCCCAGTTTTACATACGGAGAGATTCAATGTTGAGGCGCTCATTCCAAAACTCCAAAGACAGATGGTCAAGTGCGCCTTGTTTAAGCGCAGCACTTTCCACATTCTCCTCCAGCGAAACCCAAAAAATTCACTCCTTTTGTGACTTTTCTTTTCCGTTTTTTAAAAAAAGTGTCTAGTTTAAAAATATGAATAGTCTGGTTAGAACTATCGGTTTGACCAACTTTGGTTTTCAAAGTTTTAACTTGGCGGGTGCTTTTGTTAGTGGTATGTGTCTTTGAAATTCTTGTTCGTTCATATAGGAAAGTGTTTTCTAATTTTTTTCAATTTTAATGTGTTTAATTTTTTCAAATGAATAATTTAAAGCTGGATTACAAGTTCGTTACGCAAGTAAAAAGTCTGCAGGCGGTGGAAACCGGAATAAGAAAGAAGCACGAGGATCCGGTCGCGGATGGAAGTTCGGAGACGGTGCCCGTGTCCTTGAAGGAGACGTTTTGGCAACACAAACTTACATTCACTGGCTTCCGGGTTTAAACGTGAGTTTATATTTTGACTTTATTGAACTATAAACTTTTACAAAAGATCCGTTATATTATTGTATTTTTTTCACATTAGGTGGAGATGTTTGATGGGACCAATCTCCGGGCAACAAAACCCGGAATTGTTCGCATTACAGCGGAAAGTTGCAATTTGGACTGGAGCCACCCGCTTGTTATTAATTGCAAGTCATTTGCCGGGTTGGAAGGATTACAGTTTAAGAAAAAGTATTACAACGTTATTACTCAGCCACAACATAACCGATTCATATGTATCCGATCAGTGTAGTCAGTAGTTAATTTACTTGTAACAAAATCATTGCAACATGAGAAGATAGAAGACATGAGGATGAATGCGTGTTTCGAATTTAGGAATGCGTGTTTCGAATTTGTTACCATTGAGGAAGACAAAATAAAAGTGCATTTGTAGTCAGTCTTGTAACTCGCAAGGTCCAGTTTCCGGATATTTCAGACCTTTCTTATGCAGTGGTTAGTAGCCATAGAATTGAAAGTTGTAGTCGTCGCTATTAGTATTCTTCGGTAACGTATTCAAGGTTTTTATCTTTTTTTTGCAGATTTGCAGTGTAGAGATTGAAGTGCAGTGGAAATGACATTTTAATAATAGTATCAAAATTCCTGTTAAATTGGCTTGAAGAATGAGTTTTTGCAGGGTACGTCATGTAATAGGGAGCGGACAATTAATTCGATCATTTTCACTAACTCCTGCGTCTTACTTTATTGATCCGGTCACTCATGTCGTCACGAGACCAGTGTCAGTCGACTTGAAACCACAACTTACCATTCCTGAATTAGTTTGGAGCAATTTGTTCAAATGGGAAACCTTGCCAGCTTTGGTATAAAAGTTTTTGCAACGGAGAAGAATGAAATGCATTGTGTATACATTTGAGTGCATACCTTGTTCATGTTGCTCATAAGATGAAATTGATATTCATTACAGAAAGACACAGTAAGCGGAAAAGTGTACACTCATCGACAAGTTTTCGATTATTCTCGTAGTGTGGCTGCATCCTTAATTAAAATGGGTCTGAAACGAGGAGATGTCATTGCAATTTTTCTTCCAAACATCCCTGAATATTGCTTTGCATACTTTGGAATTTGGGATGCTGGATTAGTCGCGTAATTGCATTATAACAAGAGCAAAAGTAATTGATTAATTTGTAAGATTGGAGGACAAGCGAATATTGTGGAGGCATTCATTTTATGACACTTTAGATCTCCGATGAATCCCACATCCACGGCGGATGAGGCGACAATTCAATTGAATAATTCGGGTTCAGTTGGAATCGTAACAAGTTCAGCCTTACTTCCAGTCATTAGACAGACTTTAGGGAAAGTTAAAGTGGAGAAGATATTCCTTGTTGATGGTGAAACTTCTGGAGATTGCATTTCTTTTCAAGAAATGACGAAGACTGATCCGACCGGAGTCGAATTTCTGAAAGGGTCTGACATTGACCCAAGCAAGGAGTTAGCATTGTTGCCCTACTCGTCTGGAACGACTGGGCCTCCAAAAGGGGTCATGTTGACGCATGGGAACCTTGTAGCGAATGTCATTCAGTTGACACTTCCAGACTCACTTGCTCAAAGATCTGTGACTGAGCTTGGGTATCAAGAAAGAATCTTGGGAGTTCTCCCGTTCTTCCACAGTTTTGGTTTCAATTGCCTTATATCCGTGGGATTTTATCAAGGGTCCTACGTGGCTTGTGTCCCGAAGTTCACTCCCGCGGCTTTCCTCAAGGCCGTTCGAGAACATAAAGTATAAGTCAATTAATACAAACATAATATTAAGTAGTTTGATAATCTTAGTTAGTACTTACTACCTTACTACTTAGTTACTTGGTTTGAAATGGAACCAATTAACCAATGCTGTCTATGCAGTGCCACGTGCCTGTATCATATCATCATATTTATGCATTATTTAAAATTTAAATCATTTAATCTTTAATTGTATAGCCAACAACTATTCACGTCGTTCCACCTTTGCTTAATCTCATGATTGGAAGTCCAGATTTCACAGCGAAAGAGTTTGAATCTACACTGAACGTTATGGGCGGAGCGGCACCGATTGGACCGGTCATGATCCAGCGTTTGCTGGAGAAAGCACAAAAGTATATATTTTTCCAGGAAGGATATGGACTGACGGAATGTTCTCCGGGATGCAATATGTTGAGAGCCTCATCCAAAAACAATAAGATTGGTTCTTGCGGTCCTCCAATTCCTGGAACGCAATGTCGTGTCGTAACAGAGTCAGGTCAGGTTTGTAAAGTCGGGGAAGTTGGAGAACTTCGTTACAAAGGACCACAAGTGATGCCTGGATATTACAAGAATGAAACAGCTACCAAAAACACATTCGATGACGAAGGCTGGTTCCGAACCGGGGATATGGGATACTATGATGAAGATGAAGATTTCTTCATCGTGGACCGACTCAAAGAGCTCATCAAAGTTAAAGGAGAACAAGTCGCTCCAGCAGAATTGGAAAATCTCCTTAGACAAATCCCAGACGTTGCTGACACGGCAGTCATTGGCGTCCCTCATGAACGTTTCGGGGAAGTTCCCCGTGCTTACATTGTCACAAAATCACAAAATCTTACGGAGCAATTCATTCACGACTATCTAAAAGACAAAGTTTCATCGTACAAGTACCTCGTGGGTGGAATTGAATTTCTAACTGCAATTCCTAAATCTCCCAGTGGGAAAATTCTCAGACGAGAACTTAAAACTGATTATCTTAAAAAAATTCAAAAGTAAAACAAAATCTCTAGTATTCGAATCACCAATCAAGTTCAGCAATTGTGTAATCAATTTATGACATTTTATTGAGTTGTCACTTTTCGTATACAATTTAATTATTACAAGTAGCAAAAGCGTCAGCGTTTTCACAATTCATAAATCTTTTGCTTTCACGTGCATCAAAAGAAAAGATTAAAGGATAGCATATTCGGATTTTCGGAATGATCAACAGTCCTTCAAGAAATTCCTGGATTTTTAACAAAAAACATGGAGTTCGAATCAAGGATGAAGGGCGAATGGTCAAAAATACTCTTGACAATCTTCATAAGTTGGAGGCAATTCATCTTCCTCGGATGAGGAGGACGGCACGGTTTTGAACATGTCTTCATATTTCGGAGGTGGATCAGCAAATCCATAGAAGGAAGCAACAGCAGAATTGCGAGCGGATGAATGATTCTCTCTCAAATGATTTGCAAGACCGACAATCAATGGATTTGGAATCCTCCGTGAAGCATTTCCTAATGTCTCACGTTTCCCCTTTAGATTACGACAGCAATGAGAAAGCGCCACTAAAGCTGAATTGTTTGATCCAACTACGTTTCCCTATAAGGAAAAGTCAATCACGAAAGTTGTTATTTGCAGTTTTTTATGTGCTTCTGCTATACATCCGTATGTATATGTAACACAACAGTAAAACTATTTTTAGACTGTCAATGGCACACAAGCAGATATTATCATTATGTGACGTCATGTGACTCATTATGATAATTTTAATTACATCGAAGAATCGAAATTCTTATTCTTGGACATTCACAGTTTATTTTCACATTATAGGTTGATTGAATGTTGAATATTGAATTGCTCAGCCATATTAAGTATCGTGAATGTATTATAAATCTTACGGATTTAAATTATCTTACCATTTTAATTGCAGTGACTTATTACTTTGACAGAGTCAGTGTCAAAACGTTGAATGATAATCTCGTGAGTCGCGACCTTGTGACCTTCCACTTTTTTAAGGCTTAGATACTGGCAGTTTTTGTAAATATTGTTGTTTTGATACAGTATTCGTTTTTCTATTCAACTTGATTCATGTCATAGACAAATGAAATGTACTATACTTGTATAATAATTGTAATCCTTTTAATTGATTTTTGTACTTTTAATCTGAAGCTAAAGAAACTTGCAGACGGAGGAAAAATCTTCCGTCTCCGACTACTTTTCCCTGTAAATCTTGCAATTTCTTCTGAAACGAAAGTCAGTGCGAGACACACGTTTTGGTCACTCGGATGCATGAAGTGTGAAGAAAATGGTGACTTTTTGAACACAAGACAACAATAAAAAATGCACTAACTTTTATATTGTAAAATTGGAAGAAAATTCTAAAAAATATCCTTGTTTTGTCTTGAGGGAGAACTGGAAAGGAAGCGTTGTGTCAGACTATTGACAAGTACTGTTTTGTAGGGCTGACGAAAATGACTTTTCTGCGGTCGTCTGGATAATGCCTTAATGACTAATGACGCGTGTTCTGGAGAAGATGGAAAAGTGAAACGAAACGGTCATAGAGTCGTAAAGTGTGAATTGAGCATACACAAGTGAAATATTAAACAATTTTATCGTGGAAAGTGAAGCACGAAACTTCGATTTGGAAACACAAAAAATACAGCTTTAAAATTGCAATCAAATTAGTATATTATGAGTTCTTTTCTTCTTTGTTGATTGTTTTTGACACGATTTCTCGACGTTCCTTGTCATGGATTTATTATGTGGTCAACTCAATAATGTCAATAACACACGGTTTTTATAGCCTGCTGAACAAAGGATGTCTCGTGGCGGAACAGCAGCAGATTTGCACAGCCAACCTTTGCAGTTTGCAAATAAACACTATAATTTTTTTGCAGAGTATCTCCGTATTTGTTGTTTGTGTTTGTGTGCAATGCGAATTGGTTATTGCGTAGTGTAGCATGTTGGATGTACTCGACCCTTGTTATCCTATCGCAGCTTCTTTCCATTCAAAAAGATGACTTTTTGGTCTGACGTTGTCTTCTCCTGCCATTGCACGATACGATAATCTGCACTGTCTCTTCTCTCTGTAGTGTTAAGAGTGTGCAAAAACGTAGCACGTGTGCTGCGCGTCTTCACTCAGCCGAACGGATGCACAATCAGACGTAGACAGACAATCTTTGACAATTACTGTGTATTGCGAGATAAGTCGCATTTCAACCTGTAATCGACAATCGGCTACAAAATTCTATATTCATTCTTGCATCATCAAAATTATCGTTTGTCTCATTTTTTGTTCTCGCATCATCGTATCACATTCCCCCGATAGCCCGATAACATGGTCAATTGACGGATGATGACATTTCACCTAGAATTTGAAGCTGGAACAGACAATTTTGCAGTTTTCAAAGAGGATGATGATCTGCACATGGCTAAAAATACCATGCTGTAACATGAAACCTGTCGTCCTCGACTACCAAACGAGAGCGAGAAACTGCGTTTTTGTCTTATTATGCGCATTTCACGCGTCTTCATGTGCCCATTACAAACAAAGCTACAGAATGATAATCTTACGGATGAGGTAAGCAATTAGCATAGGTTTGATAACGAAAAATAAACGTGAGACGAATATATGCACCGTGATCTGAGGTGTTTGGCCACACCGTCCGTGAACTTTGTACAGATTGTCGTACCAAAGTTACAATATGAAAACAACGGTTAAACGGTCTTTGTTCTACATAGGCGGTTAGGGGCAAGCTTTTCCTCGTCTGCCAGTTTTCGTGGGGATTGTTTGTGCAAGGATGCTGTACTTGGCAAACAGCTTCCCTCGCCGCCTATGTAGAACAAAGACCGTTTAACCGTTTAAGCGTATTACAATGCTCAAACAATACTAAAAAAGGTGCAATACAGTTACAGTAATAAATGCCAGTTTATTAAATCACTCGCGTGTTTTGGTTTGTTTTCGTCCTTTGTCTTTTGCCGTCTATTGTTGGTAAGCGGATTGTTTGCTATTACGAATAGTCAAGATTTCGACTGAAACTTTTAGTTGGACTGAGTGGCTGACCATTATTTTTGTAACAACTGTGGAGCGGAGGAGAAAGAACCGGATGTGCCTGATGTTGAATGGAGTTGCGTGGAAATCTGTAAGGAGTCAACACGGTGGAAATGTTCAGTGAACTTGGAGGACCCGTGGGAGACATTGCAATCCAGTACGGATGACGGGAAGTCTTGCTGGGCAGCGTCGCTGAGTAAGCAGAAGACGGAGTTCCTGAAATATATTACAAAACCAGTTTTTTAATATCCGAGTTTCAAAATTTTGAATTGACGCTGAATTTTGAAATTGAATCACAAAATGGCACGCACGAGTGAGAGGAGTCATGGGCATTCTCTGGACAACTGGATGGACATTCGGTCTTTGGTATATTGTATTCAAATTATAGTCCAAATTCGTCCTTGCTACCAACTTTTTCTCTTTTCTTCTATGGCACTGGAAAAGCTGTGAAAGGAACCAACATTTCAAAGAATGCATAATTAGTTTTTTGAAATATTATAAAATGTAGATAGTTACCTTTTGAATAAGAATTGCAAGAAGAATCAAAACAAGGAAGACATTTCCGGCCAAAGCCCACTCAAATGCACCGAATTTCATGTCGAAACACATAAAATCGATTAGAAGTTATTTCCAAATTCACCCAACACAGAAAGTGTAACAAATCTTCACTCTCACTTTTGTCACACTTTTACACTTGTAACATGTTGTTACGCTTGCTCTACATCATGTTTCTTGTTCAATGGTTCTTCATGAAGTGACTTGAACATTTAAGAATCCTTGTTTTAGTCTGAGTTTACACGATATGCAATAGAAGATAGAACGCATTGTTATTACATGTTTCGTCCTTTTTTTGCACAATGCAAAAATACACGTTTATCATAAAGGCCATTGAAATGTTATACAATTTTCATATTTTCTCACGGGAAATTTTAACCCCGACACACTCGACACTTTTGATGTCTGAACTCTGAACTGGCTAGCGATTGCAACTTGCAAATGCACGCAATCGCTCAGCAGAAACCGTGCCAATCCAAATCTTATGACTTGCGATGCGATGTAAACGTGAAAATACGAAGAGTGTGGACATGTCGACTCAAATCCCCCAAGCTGCAATTAATTCCACTTATACGAAGCATTTTTAATGGATTTTTGTGCAATCAATGTTATGTGTACGTCCTGCGTCATCAAATTTGGCATTGCATTGACCGACCGACCTGTGAAACGCGGTTTTATGAATTTGAATGGTAAATGGTATATTAAATGGTACAAAATGCAAATTGTGGGCATACTTGAAGGAACGTGCGCGTGCTGAGAAATCGCACGCGAACAAGGTGAAATGTCATGTTGACACACCTGTCCGTCTTTGCTAATTGTGGTAAGTTATCTTTTGATTTACGTATAAACCACTCAGACTGCACCAAACCCCTCCATTCAACCCGAAAGCTGAACAGAACGGTCATCGAAGATTCCGCCCCGCCCAATGCTAAGTGCCATGCCAGGACACCGCAGATAGGACGAAACCCATAGTAGTGACATAATGAGCTGAATGAGCTCCCAACTTTCAACGTTTCATGTGGCAGTGGCCATGGCCGTTTCATGTCGTCTTTCGTCCCACAAAATGATTTGCATTTGATCCATGTCGTCACTTAAGGATCAAATTGTCCTGACTGGTCTTGTCTTGGCCTTGGTCGTCATCGTCTCCAGTGTGGAACTCAAGGGAAGATGATTCAAATGGGTCCAAAAACAACGCAACAATCATTTTTGCCTCTTCTGCTCTTGCCATTTTGGTTGTTGGGGGAGGCTGAGAATGTGAGAATCCATCGTCTCCGGCTTGCAAAACACTGCATCCAGCAAATCTTTGCAGTCCTTTTCTACTTTTTACCAATATTCCACATGCTTCATTTGTTCATTCACTCAAATCACATTAAATTGAAATCATCTGAACTCCAAAACTCCAAAAGATTCTTAAAATTAAAAATTAACAATGAAACAGTGTATAGCAATAATTAAAGTTGTGCAGATGTGAAGGTAAAACCTAGAGGCCTTTCGGTTTATCTACACTTGTAAATGTCACTCGTTGGTTGCTCGGCCTCTGGCGTTCAGACGGAGGAATCTGTTAGTAGTGTGAGTGCGTCATTGACATTCAATTGATTCATTGTTCAAGTTCGTAGAAAACTATCAAAAATTAATCATATGGTTCAGTTTCTGGGCCGCAGAAGAGGTTTTTTAAATTGAATTCCATTTTGAGGTGCTTGACAGTTTACTTTTATACATTTTTTTTATGGTGCAAGTCGTGCAAGTTCATGGAACCTTTTCCTTTGAACTTGAACCGTGCGCTAAGATAAAAAAAACCAACGTCATAAAGTCATAATCGTCTTTACATTATCGTTCTTCTGGAGTCATTCTACATTTCTGCAAATCTGCACTAACTTGACAAGTTATTGAAGTTATTGAAACTTGGCAGACGTTAAAAATAGATTCCGCCAATACGTCATACGCCTACTGGTAAGCCACAATGATTTTTCTTTCCTTCATTATATTATAAAGAGTCCATTTGAAGTTCTTTAACTCAGTAGACTGAATAAGCAGAAAACATTTTTAATTTTATGAATAGGAAATGACGACGATGGACGATGGAACATTCGGTCAATTGGATGCGTTACAAGTTGTCATCAACACAATGTCATCTTTAGACTCCGAAGATGCATGGAACAACGATGGACCACTGATCGCAGCAGCGGTGAACAGTCTTCAGCCTGATCATGATCATGATCACAATCACGATCAACAAGACAGCGAATCGTGTGACCTGGGGCTTTTAGAACCATTGGAGTTGGGATTGAAATTTTTGAAATCGTCACCCCTTTCGGCTTTTGATCCACTGGAGTTGGGATTGGAATCACCACCCCTTGCGGCTTTTGATCCACTGGACGTGGGATTGGAATCGTCACCCCTTTCGGCTTTTGATCCATTGGAGTTGGGATTGGAATCGCCACCCCTTGCGGCTTTTGATCCACTGGAGGTGGGATTGGAATCGTCACCCCTTTCGGCTTTTGATCCACTGGAGTTGGGATTGGAATCGTCACCCCTTTCGGCTTTCGATCCACTTGAGTTGGGATTGAAATCGTCACCCCTTGCGGCTTTTGATCCACTGGAGGTGGGATTGGAATCGTCACCCCTTGAGGCTTTTGATCGATTGGAGTTGGAATCACCTTTCCTTGTGGCTCATACTGGAGAACAGTCGGCTCAAATCAATCAGGAAATAACAACATGCTCCAATTGCAAATCATGTGGACGGTACGCGCTGGAGATTGACATGCTAAAATCAAAAAATGGGAATTCAGAACAGGGTCACCCGTATCCGCAATACGAAGAAAATGGACGGAAAACAACAACAGCAGTACATGATAGTATGGTTTGCGGGAAGGAGTGTACATGCATTTCGGAATTGTGGAATTTCGGAAAAGAGGATGGCTTCAGGTGTGAAAACTGTGAGAAAGCAATTAGTGGAGAAAGTAGCCTGGATCAGGTGGAGCAGCATGTACCATTGCATTCGGAAGAAAGAAAATTCAAGTGTTGTCAGTGTCCTGCTGCCTTCAAATCGAAAACAGGATTAAATCAACACATGAAGCAAGTTCACTGCGATCCTTCCTTCCGATGTACAGATTGTTCAAGAGCTTTTAAAACAGAGAGAATATTGAAGACTCACATTCAAAATGTTCATAAGAAAGCGAGACTGCATGGGTGTGAGGTTTGTGGGAAAGAATTTTCTAGGAAGGAACATTTAACTAGACATATGTTGACACATATGGACGAAAAAAGCTTTACATGTGACCAGTGCGATGATGCGTTTGAGGAAAAAGCTCAACTCTTGACACACTTGGAAAGCGTACACAATCATGAGCGAACTGTCCAATGCACACTTTGTTCAAGTGCGTTCAATTCGTATACTGAGTTGATGGCTCATATTCGCATTCATCCGAAGGAGAAGCCGTACAAATGTAATGTCTGTGATTGCGAATTTGCTCAAAAACAACACTTGAAGTCACATCTTTTGCTCCATTCGGAAGAAAAGAAGTTCAAATGTGATCAATGTGGTGCTTCCTTTAAGCAAGCTTCAGGATTACATTCCCACATGAAATATGCTCACAGCAACGAAAGGCCGTTCAAATGTAAAGTTTGTTCACGCACATTCAAAAGTGAGATGGGCTTGACGAGACATACTTGGAATTTCAATCATTGATGCATGCACCGGAAAAGAGAGAAATCGGTGAAATCTTCCGGGATGGAATAATAGAATCGAAAGATACCCTGCAATCACATTTACTTGTACATTCGATGGAAGGAATGGGGTCATGCGGTCGTTCCAACAACTATACAATGCCTACAATCTTCAAATGAACTTGAGGTCACAAGAAACTGACCCAGGAAGTGTTATATCAATCGTCATTCATCGTTTATTGGGGTTAAAAATCGCTTTAAAACGAAATATTCATTACACTTCTTAGAACAGACTACGACGAGAGCGTACAGGACCTCAAGAATCCAGTTAACAATCTTATATAGTTATTATAATAGTAATAATTGATTAATAATTACATTGTACAATAAATTGTAAACAATTAATTTTACTTCCGTGTAATAAAAGAGACTGAAAACTGGTGCTAAGCAGTAATTTGTATTAAACTGTAAAGACAATGAAGAGTTTGACTTTGTTTGACATTTTGCCTTTTTTGTTTGTGAACTTTATTTGGAACTCAGTTCAAATTGCTCAGTCAAGTTTTTTGGCGACGGTAGCTTGTGTCATACACACAAAAGAATACAACTCTTTGTAATTACAATTACACAAAATCCGGAGATGCATTTTTCATATCGTCTTGATGAGGTGGAAGCGCGTGAATGACTGCAACGCGAGAGTTCTTCTGACTCATGTCTTGGAGAGGAATGGACAATGGTTGATAAACACCATTCATAGGCTTCCAGCCTAGAGGAACCACGTAATGCTGTCCTCCTTTAGGAACTTTCGGTCCTGAAAAAACAAAATTCAACATTCATATTTTTCCATTACGAATTACGATTACATTCATGTGAAACTCTCTGGTTTAATCTCGAGACTGGAATGTCAGATTTATGATGAAATGGGTAAATATTTACTTCCAAATCTACCGACGGTGCAATGAGGTTATCACATTTTATCAGTTATCAAATCGAGCGGAAACTCAGAATGCGTAAACATGACTCGAAAATCAACTGATTCTTCATAACGTGCTTGAGAATAATCATAAAAACTATTAATTTACCGATTATTGGTGGAAGGAACGTTGCATAGATCTCTCCGTGTTTTCCTTTCATACTGCGTCTCCTCCATAATAGTCCAGCCTATGAACCCAGAAAAGCATGATGACGAATAAATTCTCGGATTTGATAATATAAACATTTGCATATAATTGCATTTTTGCACAACAGCACTCCAACATAGATTAGAATTTTTCACATTTTGAAAGCCATAGACGACATGAAATCTAAATATAAAACTTAATACTTAGGAATTAGGTTTGGCTCAACTGAAAGTTAAGTCAGGTACCCATCCGTTGTTCATTTTGAAAAGCTGTTTCCGAATTTTAAAAACTGAATGATTGACAGGATGAATACTTTGAAAAAAAGCGTAATAGAATATCTTTCAAAAATTCAGGTATGACTCAAGTTATTACGTCATGACGTCACCCTGAGTCAGAAAAACGCAATAAAAATGGCACTAAAAATCACGGCAATTAGCATCCTGCACAAAGGAGTAGTATATGCGAAATCATGTAAAAACCAACTTACGACTACTAAAACAGCTACAAGAGCGACTGGGACCAGAACAGGAATAAAATACGAATCGGAGAGATGTATCATTGTAATTGAGTTCCACAGATTACGATTTGATAAAAGGGAAATGATCCAAAACTAAGGCACACACGATTTCAAGTTTAAATTAGAAATTTCGACTCTCTCCTGACTGAAGAAACCAGACGAGACGAAAAAAGCTCGAGGAGTTGACTATTCTTAAGAAAACTCGTCACGCAGTCAGGCCAGGTGAGGTGGCCAAGGTTTCGCCTTCAATGACGAAGCGAGCCATCAGTGCTTTAGTATTTAGCTCACAACATCACCAATCACTGTCGATACATGAAGCTGAGTACACAGAGAGCATTACACAGCGCAGATTGAGATTACATGCACTCTGTGTTATATTTTGCATTAGTCACCATCACGAATCTCGTCTGTACCTCACCTTCATATGAGAGAAACAATCCATGATAAAGGAGAGTATTACACTTACATTCAGTTTCACTTAACTCGTTTCGTTCACTTCACTGGATTCACTCCACAGAGTCCACGCAGACAAAAGACGTAATCGCGAATGCGTGTGTAGAGACACTATTAACGACAATGCAATGAAAATGATGATGTCTTGTGTTTTTAAGGCTGTCAATGTTAACTGGAGAGTTTCCTGCTTATACTTTGGTTACAAAGATCAAATTCCCCCAGCAGTAATAAGCATAACATGCAA
>JABASF010001971.1:0-17758 GCA_019776145.1 Harlomillsia oculata
AGGGCGGTCTTTTGGTGACTCATTTCATGATGTCATCTACATTCTTGCTCAATGTCAATGTCAATGTTGACGTGTAATAATACATTTGCCTTTGGTATCGTGGAGGTATTGGTATCGTGGAGGTATCAAGTTCCCCACATTCAACGTTGCTTGACGCTACTTGAAATCACATTATTTTGGCATACCCATACAATTTTAATAATAGATCATATGCTTATGCACATAAAAATGTCGTGTCAACAGGAGTACTAAACCGGAAATGTCTTTCTACTCTACTTCCTGGTTGACATTTTCATGCCCAGACAAACTGTTACCGTGTCTGTTTAATAAAATTCAAAGTAAAAAATAGTACATGAAAAGTGCAGATTGTATTAGTAGCTGTAATTTATTTCTTTGCAACTCGAAGGAAATCCCATTTTAATGATTGTGGGTGAGTTAGAAGATAAGCACACAGCTTATCTTGGGAAATGTTAGAAACGATTGCGTATTTCTTTCTGCAAACTAATTTATAAGTGGGCAGGTTGCCAATGAAATTACGCATAGGTGAAGTAACGCCGTGCTAGTGTGTGGATGGATCATATAATATAATCCCCTGGCAATGTACATTGAGGAAAGAAGATGAGCTTTGAAATATATTGATGAAAAGGTTTTTGATGTTGTTGTTGAAAATTAATTTGCAGAGCATTGGTAAGTTTTCCTGGGAGTGGGAACTCGTGGCTTCGTTACCTGATCGAGTGCAGCACGGGGATTTTCACAGGGAGTGTGTATGCAGACCAAAGTCTCTTCCGGGCAGGTCTTTTAGGTGAATTGCGGCATCCTAACGATGGAACGACAATCCTTCAAAAGACTCATCATGACACAACGTTCCGCACGTCTGACCGCAGTCGTCAAGCTTATGTCAAGTTGACTCAGTTGATGTTTGGTTACCGTGGCCTTCTCCTCATTCGCAACCCCTTCAATGCTCTCATCTCTTACTGGAATTTTCTCAGCACTAGAGACCACAAGGGCTATGCAGACAACTTTCATTTTAATGATACGAGTAAGTCTTCTTTTACATTAAATCATTCTACACAAACCGACTACCCAGAAAATTTGAATGTCCACTTCACAATGTACAATTTAGTAGTCCAATGTCCATATACTACAAGAGATCGCTAACTCATTCAATTCAGATGTCTGGCTTCCCATTCTCCGCTTTATTTCAAGGCTTGATGTAATGTACCACCAAAATGTAATTTGAGAATTGAAAGTTTTCTGTTTTCATCGTCTCACACAATTCATTCCATCAGTCGCAAATTTATACTTTACTATACTGTAGACCTTTATCAAGTTCATGAACTATGTACTATACACTTGAATTATTATTTCAAAAATCAACACAAATGTTTACACACTTTATTCATATATGCAGTATGCCACATTTTGGGCCTCAATGACTTCACGACAGTTTTTTAGAGCATTTTAAAGTACATACCAATAATTATGTGTGTTTCTTACATTTTTTTAGGATGGATAAAATTTGTAAAAGAAGAAGTGGTGAAATGGTCGTCCTTGGTAACTTCGTGGGTGGACAATTCTCCAGACCTGCTTCTGGTCTTATATGAACACCTTCAAAATGATCCTCGAAGCGAACTCACCCGAATTCTGATGTACCTGGACCAACCCGTCGACTCAAGACGTCTCAACTGTTGTCTTTCTCACAAAGAAGGCCCATTCCATCGGAATCATGAAAACGAAGTAATCAACTGCGTTGATGGAAGCGGAAGAAATGAGTTCATTTCACATTCCTCACTCAACACTTGTCCAAGACTCGCCTTCTCATATCAAAATCTTGATCTCATCGTACAAGACAATATCGACCAAATAAATCTTTTCTTTCAGCAAAAGAGACTTCCTGTTCATCTCAACTATACGATGACGACAGCAACTACAACTATGTCGCAACCACCACCGTCGCAAAAAATACCTCAACGTCACCCATCAACAAAATTCAATCAAAATGAGAAACCCCCCGATTAGAATGCTCACCCTAATCTTAGTCATAACCATTATTGTTTCCTCATTCATCCTCCTCCCTGGTGGGCGATAATATTATTATTTTATTGTTTTTTTTTACAACAAATGTACAAGACTCTCTAGTGGTTTTCAGAACCATTTGGAATTTCTCCAGTGCTGTGACTCCATTTTAGTACTTTAAGTTTTTTTAGCTTGTATATGTTATTAAATCTTTTTTTTACAAAACAAAACATAATTAACACAAAAAATTACAGCGATAATTTTGCAAGAAAACTACTTAACTTGGTTCGATATTTAATACCAAAAATTAAACAGAGAACGATAAAAAAGTAATTTTCAAATCAATAAATGATTAACTTTAATGGGCTTGAACAAAGTACTTTGTGACAACTAAAGAAAAAAGCGTAAAAATTGGGTTTCCTACAAAAAAATAGCAAAGATTCAAAGTGACTGACAAAATAAAAACGCAAAATTAAAACCTGTAATTTTTTTTATATGCACGGGCAAATCAAATTGGTCCGAAATTTTGTTGAAGAATAAAAAATAATACATATTGAGATTTTCAATAATTAATTAACCTTGTTTCATAGTTTCTCACAAGCATCGATTTCATACTGACGGACATCAGACGTAGCAATATGAGATCTTAAGGGTTTATGAATGATGGATACATTGAATACAGCTAAATCTTTTGAGCTTGCTTAATTGGGCGCAAAACACATCCAAAATCGGTTTACAACACTCTGGTGCAGCTACCTGTTTGAAGAATAACTGCGTTCCTGCACACAAAGCGCATTTTACTACTTTTAGTCACTTTGCGTGTAAGAATAACCGCGCTGTTCTCAATGAAGTTGTCAGTCTGTTCAATATCAACGAATATTCTGTATGAATTCACACATTGAAAGTAAGGTTTTGACCAAGGAAGATTAGCATCATTATTTTCAGAAACTGTATTTTTGGAGCAGGTTCAAACCATTTTATTGAGCATAATAGAGATTCTTGTATGATTAAGCGGATACACACTTTGCTTTATATTATGCGTAGTTCTTTGAATGGTTCCTGTAAAGGAAGCAGTTCTTTACAATTTATAAGTGGATTTCACCCAATTTCACAAAAGGATCATTTAACCCTCCCGTAAGAAATGCAACAATCGACTACGATCTGTAACTGAATATGGATAAGAAGTCGTGGTGCGGTATGGCAACCGTATATGACGATAGTGAACGACTATATACGGTTTTAGCATTGAACATTAAACCAACCTATACTATGTTTTTGGTTCATTACACATTTTGAATTGTATAAGATTTCTGATTTCTTTTCATTCTCGTTTAAAAAAGCCAGTGTGAACTTTGTTTGGATGGGTCGGTCTGGTTTATCTTCCAAGATGCAAAGGACGAAGACGCAACACTGTCATGTCCCTATTGCTCTTCCGTCTTTGTACGTAGGACTGAACTACCGATGCTGTGTCAGAATTGACCATTTAGCTTTTAAGTGAAAGGTATCTTCTGACGTTCTGACTTGCAAGTTTCAACCTCTCAACAGGCAAAGTGTGATTGATTGGACTTTCAAATTAACTTATAGAGTCGAAAGCAAGGAACTGGAGTTGTAAAAATAAGTATAGATCATTTAAAGTCCTAGCCTAGCCAATCAATTTAACGAGATCACAAAATTATTTTAATGTAGGATTATGATAGCTTTCTTAGCCAAATCGGAGCTGAAAATTGACAATCTACTTCTTAACCCAACATTTTGGAGGAGCGTGCGATGCAATCAGGTAAATTGTTAAAATTGAATTCAGGTAAATTCAAGTGAATTTTCCTTGGTTTGATACGGTAGCAGGTCGAATCGCCGAATGATATCGGCTTTAATTTCATCGTAGGTAGGCTGGCAAGCTGGTTGAAAATTTCTACCAATTCTTACGGTGAATATGATGTAATGAACACGCACAGGAAAGCGAGTCACAAAAGAAGTACAGTTGAAGAGTTGGAACTTGGAGTTTGTTGGAGGAAGGAAAACCGAATACAAAAAAGGAAAAGGAGGAGAAAAGGGAACAGCAAAGAGCAAAGAGAGAGATACTGATGCGGTGATACACGATACTCGATTCAGGTTCACTCTCTCTCTCTCACACACAAAATGAAAAGGACACAAGAAAATGAATTGAGTTGCTACGGGAGGGTTCTGGACATGATCACCATCATCAACATCAGCATCATTCTTCCCTTCTTCATGTGATTCTTGCTTACCCTGCTATGGTTTACTTTAGAGTTTCCTTTCTTTGATTCAAATTTGTGTAATCTTGTGGTAGATTGTATTATGACAAATTGCTCAACTTTATCTTCTTCTGCATGGGACCACTTGTCCAAAGCTGGAAGACGTTACGTATGAATTACACAATACGTAGTCCAAATGTAAAAGGTTTGTTGCCTCTTACGACCGTCGGGGTCTTCAGTCTTCAATGCACTTTAGCTAATATTATTATTTTCTGCATACATTTTATACTCTATAAAGTTGAATCTAGGCGTTATTAGTTTATGATAATACACAAGTTCATTACTTGTTATGCTATGTACAACTACAGTATATAGAATGCCTTAGTCATGATCATCATCTGCTACTGGCTTTGAAAAGGTTTTTGGAATTCAAATGTAATTTGTAAAAGAAAGATATCATTTTCAAAACCTCCAAAGATATGGAAGGAGCAACTCTCCTGAACATGCGGGTGATATTTGACGAGTGAGAGATCTTCGTTCTCAGTATTAATGATTCATTGTCATTCTTCTGTCCGTCATCTCCTCATCGCTCCTGGAAAGTGTATTTATACTATGTAAATAAAACAAAAACCACTCTCAGTATAAATAGCTTGGTAAGCAAGCAAAGGTGACATTGACAAGTTGTGACAGTTAATATAGTAAACGCGCCTTGTGTCCGTTTGACGTTTTCTCTTTCTCAGCATTTCCCAGTAACAATACAGGGAAAACTATGAATACGAATGTAATATGAGTAAAGTAGATTTTCCCACTCGTCCGACTCCCAGGACATGTTAAATCTACACCGTCTTTTCTGAATTGAAATATATTTTATGAAAAGTTTTTGAATTGTTTTCAATTTAAAAGAAATTGAGAGGTTTAAAGGCAAGACATGTATACAAAAAGTAGACAATTATTTATTATTGTACATTGTACAAAGGATCGTTTAAGGTGAAATGCAGGCAGGACGGTGCTCATGTATTGAGTATAAAGTTGTTGCCAGCAAACCAGCAACACAAGCATCGACGTTATGTGTAGTCGTAAGTAAGTATATAATAAAAAGTGAAAAGGTGCAGAAGATAAGAGATTGGGATGAGGAGAGAAAGATCCTCCCAGGAAGGATTGGACAATCCGCCTCCTTCCCTGCAACATCCAACCCCGTTTCAGTTGGAAAAGTGGAAGTCGGATGAGATTGTATTATATTTGCCATACGCAACCTTTACTTGTTCCTCATCTGGTCACCAAAAGTCTCACTCTTTTCATCATCAAACTACTATAAACTTATCAACCATAACGTCACTGAAGTTTATTCTCCACCCGACTTCATACAGTCACTGTTTTCTTCCTTTCTCCGTCGTCGTCGAGTCCTAACCTCAAATACACGAAACTAAGGGGCAACTTGCGCCAATCCAGATATCAAATATTACATACCCAGGCCTCACTTACGCTCAAAGGGTTTATTTACCTTTACTCGATTGAAAAGCTTGAACTTATCTTGTCAAAGATATCAGTACGTACTTCAAATTTCGGTCAACTTGTGATGTGACAGTGAGGTGAAAGCTTAATAAGTATACTACCAGTGAGCGTTTGAGAAGAGTGCAAACAATTGCTTACAGCTAATTCCTTCTTCAACTTTTAACAGATCTGCTACTGAATTGATGTGTCAGAATGAAAACAGAGTGACTATAAACTTGCGACGAGAGTAAAATGGCGACGTTTGAGAATTAGAATGAGCATTCCAAACGGAGTTGACGTAGGTGGCAGAGACGCGCTGGCTTTCATGGCCCAGCATCCAGTTTTAAGTTCACTTCCGCCCGCATTTTTCTTACGGGCAGCGGAAAGGTATCAAAGGACACCTAAATGTGCCCGATGCCGTAACCACGGCGTTGTCTCCGCATTAAAAGGACATAAAAGGTACGGACTGAGTTAGCATTTCAAACTTCTTTTATGGCTTTGATGTAGTCACCAGACATTCCACATGTTATAAAAACTTTTTGTGTGGTTTTGTAGATATTGTCGATGGCGAGACTGTCTTTGTGCAAAATGCACTTTGATTGCAGAGAGACAACGGGTTATGGCTGCACAGGTGAGAGCAAAAATTTAATATTCTTGTGAAACTTTTGAAATATGGCTCGTTTGATAAAATTACGAAATGCAGTGGAATTGAATTGAACAATCTGTAATTATAAAACATCAGGTGGCACTTCGCAGACAGCAGGCACAAGAAGAAAACGAAGCCCGTGAATTGGGTTTATTGTACAACGGGAATCAAAGCACGGGTCGGGAATCTTTGTCCCCGAATCCAAACCGAGCTTCTGCTCCAGGAGATTCGAACTCGTTGTTTTCCATGCCCAATGGTCTGCAAGCATTGTCAGCTTTGGCCGGTTTACCGGGTGGGAATCGGACTCTCCTTCCGCCTGGTGACTCCGGTTCGGGGTCAGGAGACTTCAACCCTTCAGGAATCGATGGCACTCGTGACTCACCTAGTCCTCGTAAGTTTTCATTCAATCTTCAACTTCAACCCTATGCAACCCCTTTTGATACACAGTGGTGTGGCATACCTCATAGTTAATTAATTCAATTCAATCCCACTCCAGTTTCCATTCAACCCCTTATTGCCTTTTACCCTTTCCTCGTGACAAATCGGTGTCACTTCCACTCTTCGATTAACAAAAATTATTATTTGCAATGAAACACTGCGAGCTGGTGTGTCTGACTCTTTTGCCACGTCTGCCACAAATGTAAACAAAAGGAGTCGTCTTCCCCTCGCCGACTGAATTAGGCAACTCCATTCCATTGTGTCGATTGTCACATACTGATTTCATGTTATTCGCGTCCTTAATTTTTTGCGATTTTCAATGATTTATATACTACAGTACTTGCGATTCGTTTGTTCAGTCTGCAGTACTCACATTTTTGTAATGAAGGTTCAAGTTCACACACGCTTGCTTGTTTTGCATCCATGTAAACGAACAGAATGTACTAGGATATCTTCCAAAAAAAATTTACTTATTTTGGATTACAATACCAAAAATGCTTGAGTTGACATTTGACAGAATTTTAATTTGAACATATAAAGAGGAGAACAGAACATAGAAAAAGTGAATTTGAGCGAAAATGAAAAAGTTATTGAAAAGTGCAAATGAGTTATTTGCGGTTGAGAAGATGGAAAGAAGAGGAAAGACGTTTTTGATTTTAATGGAAATACTCGATGAGACGTCTGAGTGCCAAGATGATGAGAAAGTGTTGAAGAGAAAAGCAGCCAAGGAGAACAAGTTGTTGGACAGACATCTTCTTTCATTTCTTTCTTTGTCAAGTGAAAACATTCTCCTGTTTTCCCGTTTTTCCCAGTAGTCAAAGATCCTTCAACAATCGTTCAAGAATTTTGTCTTGTCCTGTGTACACAAAAAATATTATATTATAAGTAAGACGGAGTAGGAGGAGAAGTCATTCCTTGCTTGAAGATTCCTTCAGTTTTTCTCTCATTCGAAATCCAGCGTCTCAATTCTCCGCTATTTTTCTTTCTTCATCTTCTTGTATTTTGACTGCACCGGAAGCAAGCAACAGCAGGAATGAGTGGTAGTAGCACCACCACCAGCACAACAACTGTAGTGACTTGTTTGAATCCTTTTGTGAGTCTAATGATTAGACAGGATATGTAAACGCCAGTTGCAGACTTCGCCGTGCTTTTTTAAGGAAAAGTCGGGAATGAAGGCAAGAAATTACATTTCCACTTGAGTAAAATATCCAATCTGCACAAGAGCCCTGTGTTGTGCGTCTGGCTTCGAAAGAATCCATTGTGTGATTCTTATTCCTTTCCTTCCATGCCTCCAAGTGGTAACCGATCCTTTCTCCATGTCGCGCTTTTCCATCCTGTGTCTCCTTTGCTTTTTTTTTCTGTCGCTTCTGTCTCTGTTCTCTCTCACTGTTGCTTTCTATGTAATGTTAGAAAAGTTATAATATAATACTCCTTCAGGCTAAACAGCTTCACTTCCCATCCTCCACATCCGAATCCTCATTGTAGTATGTTACTGCGTAATTTAACGATCAAACGATAACTTGCGTCTTTTCTACTTTTCCATTGTTTTGCCAAACCTGCGGACTCGTAAGGCTTCTTTAGAAGTTGGATATCCATACTCTAATTTTGCAGTAACGAGAACGGTGTTCTGCGTTGCAAATTAAGAGTTGAAATGATGTTAGCATTCGTACCATACAGAAATACAAATGTGTAGGTCAAGAGGATTTGCTCTTGAGTTTGTCTAATGAACGACGTGTTGGAAACCCTTTTAAGGTGCATTTTGCCTTACCCTAAAGTTGAAGCGATACTTTCAGGGTTGCTTGGACCATTATTCTTCCAAAAAAATCTCTTCGGAAATCAAAGCCATTCAAAAGATGAATGCACACACTCCCAACTTGTACTTGTGTTCCTTTTGAAAATGAACAAAAAGGAATTAATAGTAATCCCGTTTCTCAATTCCACTGAATGGCTACGAACATACACTTATTTCCGTTCCGGGCGTGTTGTGCCATGTATTCATCAAGTGGAGAAGTGGAGACTGTTCTCAAGTGTTCTTCACTCAATGATGAGGTTATAGGGCAAGGTAGCATTGCATAGTGTACTTATGTAAGTTCTGTTCACTTCTTCGTGTACTTAAGTTATGCTGTGGGCTCGAGATGCTGCTGCTGATGATGCGAGGAAAACGATGATGCGTTCTCAATTGTAAATATACAAGCACTTCAGTTTGGTTCAATCCACCCTTCTTTCTATTACATAATAAAAACCAAAATAATTTTTTGGTTGTAACACTTTCAAAGGCACAAAAGTATTGACTTTCACATTGAGAACGTTTTTTCCTTTAATACGGACACTTCACTTGCGACTTCCCTTCGTCGTCATTATCTTGTGCTCTAGTGCAGGAATGAAAAGTCAACGCGAACACACGTTTGAAGTCATACTTTCTGTTAGTTTAGGATGCCTTCATTCATATTTTAGTGTTGTGAAATTGTAATTAATAAGTTGACTGGCGTGAAATATGAGGTGTTTCGTGTTGAGACGAGCATATTGCGATGAGGATGACGAGCATAAAAATAAAAAAGTAATATGCAGAAAGTTTGTGCACTAATGTTTGTGACCGTAGCGTTGCCTTACGTTGAGAGAAGGAGGAGCTGTGGTGATTCAAAGGAAAGAACATTCAACATTAGACAATTTGAAGAAATACTTTCGTAACTCAGTTGTGCGGCAGATGAGCGAATGCCTTCACGTTGTGAGAGTAGAAGCGTCGTTTCATTTCATTCAATTTAAGAAGTAGGAGTTGGAGACAAGGCAAGGTCTTGGATGACGACAACTTCTTTACTGTGCCATGCGACAAACGAAGAGAGAGAGAGAGAGAGAGAGAGAGAGAGAAGATTCTTCAAAAAAGTAATATGTTCGTGAGCAAAATAGTCGTGGGAAGAAGAGCACATTAGGAGTTGTAGAGATCACAGTAGTCATATTGCCTTATGACCGAATGGGACACAGAATTCAATGAAGGATTCCGTGAAAAGACTGAATGAACTCTCATCTTCACACACTAAAGTCAATAACGAAATATTTTGGATGTCTTGTCTCCTGATAACAATATCATCATTCTCTCCTGGTTCTCCTGCCTCTTCGCTTTCTCGTGTATTTTAACCCGCATATTTCTCCACTTGTTGTGTCCTTGTCCTCGTCAACTCTTCAGTACTGTCAACGCAAAATCGTTGTTTCACCCTTCTTATCACATCACCAAAAACCACTATTCACCAAAGCAACTTATTTAAGTCGGGTCATGTCCTGTTTCCTGTTCTAAAACTCTGACGAGGCTCTCCTCATCCTCACGTCACGTCTCAAATTTTTATTATATTTGGATCCATTCCACATTATGTTTCACAATAAGAATGAAACTGAATGAATTCAAATTATTGCTATGTATGTAGGTATTATTGAACCATTTTCCTCTCTCATTCTTTTCCTCCTTCAATGTAAATGGGATTATGTGCCCAAGTGACAGTATCCAATTGCACACGCACATAGTATAGCCTCACCATCGCAACTTGCTTTTATATTGTCAAAGGGACCTTCTATTACAGTATTTATAATAGTAATAAATTCTTTTCATTGTACCCATCCACATTTGGAGAATGTGCGTTACGTTACATTCGACACTCTCTTTATTAAAGAATCTTCCATTCCTTTCAGACATTTAAAAGACTCCTACTGTCCTACTCTCCCTGCCTACAAAACTGTCTCTACTTAGCACGCCCACACTTTAATACTATGTTGAAAAGTAATTGTCGCAGACTCACTCAGCTCTCAACTAGCAATAAAATATGGTTTCATATCTCTATTTCCTATTGTGTAGCTTTTAATACATTGTACATTATTACGTACACTTTTCAATAAGTATCATTTTTATAATTCTTGTTCCTTCACTGGCTCAAATTTGATGTTTTACAATAATAGCAACAATATGTCGTTTATTTATACTGAAATTTCTTATCGCACATCTATTTATATACACAAATGATTACAAATTACAACTGAATCGAAAAAAAGCCAAAAGTAATCCATCTTTCCTCTTTTGTGGTGTCCACTACACTCTCAAAAAAGATTAAACTTAAAACTAAAGCTAGAAATGGGCAAATAAATGGAGTGGAAGAGTCCTGAAAGTTTCCTTCTGAATCCATTGTCTTCAAATCGTTCCTTTGTCTTTTGTCTCACTCTGGATGTGTATTGTGTCAAGTTTACCCATTGTTGCGAGAACTCTCAGTCGTAAATCACTTAGGGAACAAAACAATTCATAACATAGTGAACTCACGGGCTCTGTTTAAACAGTTAGTTAATTTCAATAATCTTCACTATAATTAAAAGAGCAGTTGCGCATGACAATGACACCGACCGTGGCCAACATTTTTCCCGGTTAATAATTTTGTAAATACGTTCCCGTCATTTACATTATTCAATTTCAAAGTAGTCTATAAGATGCTGTAAATAGTAGTACTAAAGACTCAAGATTTAATGATGAGAAAAAGAAAGCTTAGAAGTCAGTCTAACAGAAGCACTAATCATACAATAGTAAACATTTTGTAAAGCTCATTGGCGATTATAAAAGGTAAAAGTATAAGCATATTGAGTATAAGTTGAGTGTGAATTTGGAAGTGAAGTCATGCTTGGATGAGCAGGAATCGAGGAAACGGTGATGAAAATGAGGAGGAAAAGTGGGAAATGAAGTGTTTTGACAACAACGTGTATAAAACTAAAATGTGTATAGCGAATTAATTATCCGTTGGGGTTCTCCTTGGGTTTGACACGACCAAAACCCTTTGGCGCTTAAACATTTCGACTTTCTCCTCCTGAGAGAGAAGTCGAGTGTGAGTCTCTTCTATTCGTTAGTTCAAATGATGCACTCGGAATCGCGGTGGAAAGTGGAATTATGAAATGATGATGGTAAAAAGCCAGAAACAGAGAAGAGCAGTCACATTCACATTTTCGGAATAGTAAACTGAAAATGAGAAATAAATTAATGACACTCTCTCTCTCCCCTGTGTGAATTTCACACAAATTTTGGAGTAGTACAATATGAAGAAGCAAATGCTAACTACTAACCAGAATTCTCGTCTGCTCACGAGGCAAAAAGACTATTATATAAATATAATAAATACCACATCGCATAATAACTAGTGCTAAGTCTGAGAGAGGGATATTATTGCAGTAAAAGCTCAAGACCTCCTCACGCTCAAAGTTACCCGTTTAACCCCATCCGATTTTCCTTCGACTCAACTAAATTAAGAGAGCAGCGAGCAAAGCGAAAGAGAGAAAGAGACTCTCAGAGCGAAGAGGGTAATGGTGTGTGTCACAGACGCAAACACATTTCCATATAATGGAGTAAAAGGAATTTTTCTAATTTCTTCTGTATTTAGTCATTTAGTCATGTACACTCGCTGCTCTCTCTTTCGCTGGCATTTCTCGAGTATATTATGCTTTACTACTGCTCACTCCCTTCCGCTATCACCAGACGATTTCTCCCACAAACTTCGTCGTCGTCGTCACTTGATTTTACCATTTCACTTCTTCATTTAAACAGTGAGGCCACTGACATTATTATTTTGGAGGCGCAAAGGAGGCACGTATTTATATTTGATCTTTTTCTTTCTTCACGAATTTCGCTCAATCAAATTACACTAATTGGCTTATTATTATTAGAAAATGTGTGGGCATCAAGCAAATCGAACAATCAGTATCTTCGATGTATGTAAATTCAAATACGTAGGAAGTCAGACTTTGGCCCTTAAGGTGCGTACTGTCATAATAGTCTCAAAAAGGGATTCCCATTTGTCTGTCAGCGTAACTTCATGGAAATATTGACAACGAAATTGATAATAAAGAGAATTGCAATTGAACACCAGGAGGAGAAAGAAATGAAAAGGAGAAGAAACGCATTATTAAAAGATGTAAATTCGTAAGAAAGAACTTCTTTGTGTATACACTTTTGACTTTTTTGTTTGTGCTGTCTTGTAATAGGATACCTTTGACATTTTGAATCCTTCTTCTTCGTCTTCTTCTTTCGCTTCGTTTTCTTTGTTGACAGACAGACGTTACAAAGCAAAGCAAAGCAAAAAAGTATTCGAAAGTGAAAAGTGTTTGCATGTGTAGTGAAATAAGGTCTCACTTTCTCATTCTCCGTTTCAATATGGAACATTTATTGCATTCCAAAGCGCGACTGGCTTTGCTGGTCGGAAGAGAGCCAAAGGTTCCAAAGTCACCAGATACACAGTGGTTCTAAAAGAGAAGTACAATAGAGCAAATTGAATTTTCCATTCCATTCAAACCCCATTGAGACGACATGCAACCAGGGCAGGAGATCTATTCAAAATCTTCACAAAGTAAAAGCCGATTCTGCCCCTCACTCCGGCATCTGCTCTCGGCATGGTCCTACAACACAGTCTCATCGTTACTACTCTTTCGATTGTCCAAAAGTCTCGTCGTCACTTTGTCGCATTCATAATTTATTCTTCATCACGTTATTCTTTAACACATTTTGCAATTCTTTTGGTTTTTATATTATGCAGTTGTGGATTCCAAACGACAAAAGCTGGACAGTAACAGCGAAGTTTCTGATAACGACACAAGCTACGATCCTCATGACAATGACAGCNTGATAACGACACAAGCTACGATCCTCATGACAATGACAGCAAACATGGCCGTGAAGAAACATTTAGTCCAGACACATCATCTTTAATGAAGGGCAGTCGTGGTGACACACCGTCTCCCCCGTTTTATCCCAACAAGACCAATCGAATTGTAGATGGTCCTGGAGACACTTGTCCAAATGATGATGATGAAGATTCAGACCATCATCGTCCCCATCATCTCCATCGACACGCTGACAATTTTGAAAATAGTGAAGAAGAAGAGGTGAATGAACATGGGAAGGATTACTTGAGAGCTCTTGTGTCCCAGGGTTTACGTGTTGGTCGTCATTTGAGTCGAACATTGAAGGGCTCGTCAGACCGTCAGAAGAAATCAAATAGATCTCATAATAGCAACAGTAGAAACGATGGGGGCAATGGAAGACGGAGGGCCGCAAGTCCACCTTCTCCTGCAGTTGAAACACTGCTCCGAGTGTTTCCAGGTAAAAGCCGAGAGGATATAGACACTGCCTTTGCAAAAGCATCGGGAGATGTTCTGAAAGCTATTGAAATCTTACTCGTCATGGGAGCTGCAGGTGACAGTCATTTACAACAGCCACAATTTCCAATTTACCATTTTATGCAACAGCAACAGCAAATGAACCTAGTGCAACAGTCAATTGGATTGCAACAACAGCAGCATCAAAGGACCAAATCTTTCTCTCCTCCATCACACGGACACGTAAGAGGAAACAACAACGCCGGACCTATCGACTTGGCAATGGACTCAAACAGAATCGCCATAGAACAACTTTTCGATAAAAATAAACTCATGAACAACAATAACAGCTCGAATGTAGCAAATTTTAACCACGGCAATGGGGGAAACTCAAGTGGTCAGCAAACAGGCGGTGGTGGACCTTCGAGTCCTTCAGGATTAGATAATCCTTCAGCATTCTCCTTGTTTGGTCCATATGCAGCAGCCGCAGCAGCAGCTCGTCTCAGTCCCGGGCATCCTGCAAATCGTCGCATTGCCATGCCAGGACTTCTCCCTTACTCCATCCCAGGTTTTCGTCCTGAATTTTACCCGATTGGAACTCCTTTGCCACTCATGTCAGCTGCGGCCCTTGGAGTCAGCAATAGTCATCAAGGGACACCTCAGCAGGGGAACTCTGGGCAACGTAACAGCCCAAGTACACCTGGCTCTGGTGGTTGTGCTGGGGTTGCGACACTCGACAGAGTGAATAATGCAACTCCGCCTTCGTCTGGTTCCGCCAGCTCTGATAGGGCCTCCTACTCCGAATAAACCAAATCAACAACCAGAAAACGTAAGAGGAAACTGTTGCATCTTCTCTTTCTTTAATCCCGCCCACCCCTTCTTTTCACCACATACCCACATACAACTTCTCAACTTCAAGAATGCTATTAAAAATCATTATCCCCTCATCCTCAAGTATCATATTATGTCGTCGTTCACCCTTCATTACAATCCTACGTCCACTTGCAATAGCAACAGCATGACAAGATGGTCCCCAGCATCCAACTCAAGTAAAAGTAGTAGTAAAAGTGTCACTGTAGAATTTTAAGCTACGCGTAGTGATGGAATGTGTACATTTTCCATAGTAAGTTACTTTCTAAGAACACCTTACCATTTGACTTCTCTTATCAGTCTACATTTACACCCAAAAAATGAAGCATTTTCACGTACCTAGGCTTATGATGACGTTTAATATACTAATATCCTCGTTTACTACACGTTGAACGACAGCAGTCAGCACTTGTCACAGTCAAAAGTCATCATTCATCCATATTTTGTTGAATTTCTGCGTCCACTCGATTACAATATTATAAGCGTGTAATTGGGTATGTAATCAATAATCATAATCATGCTGTAATGTACGAGAAAACACGTCGTTTCAACATTACAACCAGAAATTCATTATGTGAACGTTGTTACATTCTTAAATACTAAAATGCCATATAAGAGCCATTATGTCAATATAGTGAATATTGTATAGTACTACCTTAGCTTTACGTACTTCGTAAATCGACGATTTGAAGTAGCAGAGTTATTGACTTAAACTCATTACGTCATTACCCTTTACACTTGCATTTGAATATTCATTCATGGTGATTTGTATTTGTGATTAGTCTAGCAATTGCATACACGTTAGTAGCAACTACTGTACTTTTCTATAGTAAGTTAATAAAGGACTTTTGTGTTTTCTCATTGTTGACTTTCTGAAACAATAATTGTTAATGATTAGATGAAATGATTGCATTGCAAATATTGAATCATTTAGGAATTTATAAATTCAATTGCAAGTAGTATACAGTAATTAACTTACAATTTGAATAGTAAACGATAACGATGACTACGCATTTATGCATGGTAATTCATTGAGATCTCCTAGTTAGAAATGAATTGTAAACTAAGAATCTAGTAATTTAAAAAGACGAGACTAACATACAATTTCTTAAAATAATGCAATGATATGGCCGTGGTACAGCTCTAATACGCAGTGCGATAGAGTTAATTTAAGGGTAATAATATGCATGCTCAGCTACGGATGAACGGTAATTGTAATCATAACAATAATTGAAGTTAATTATTGTTCGTTTAATGTATTGTTAACATTGAATATTCTTGTTTTACATACATTTCTGCGGTTCACAAAAATAATTTTGCGTGAGCAAGGGATGACGACGAATGTTACTATATTAAGATAAGATGCTGTATAAACGATCTTTAACTATCATGTAATTATATTGTACTAAAATAGAATACAGAAATGTTGTAAAATAAAAGTGAAGAACATGCAAACAAAATGTTGGGAAAGTTATAGGAATTGATTGGAACAAAGAATTGATTTCATTGTCAATTTATGCATGAGAAGTATATAATATTATTGAACTTCAAAGTTCAAACAGTTGCAGCAGAATGATCCCATACAACTTTAAAAGAATAGAATTGGTTTATTTGCACACATTATTGAAAGTTGCTTCAAGGGAAACGAGAGTTTAAAAGGGTTGATAAGCAATGGAGATAGAGACAACAGAGGAAAGGCAGGGATTGCATGATAGAATCAAGAGTTGAAAAATGAGGACAGAGTGAGACCGGAGAGGAGGGTGATTAAATGTAAATTGAATAAGACTGGTGTGACAGTTCTATTTACTTTCTGTAGTAGAAATTCGTATGGAAATTGGTCATTATAGTTATTTGAAGGATATAAGTTTGAGTGTCCATTGTGTTGATGTGTATCGCTCATTGACAAGTTAATTTGTTTACCACCACACACGGCCACAAAGACAGACTGCACTGATGAAGGGAAGTGTGCACCCGAAGGAGATTAGGACACTTGGCTAAACCTGTTAGCTGAAACCCTTTCATATTTTTCTATAAATATAATACGTTTTACAATACATTGATCTCTTGGTCGAGACTTGAGAGTTCAAACAAGTGTGCGACCGCGGATGAAAGAATCGACTTCATGATCTAAATTAAAGTTATACACAATAATATTTCATAAACGAGGAGGAGACAGGAGAGGAGAACACAAACACAAAGATGAGAAATTCAAATTTGGAAAGCTACGGCTACGGCTACGACTCCGCCACACCAATAAGGAAGGTTCATTTACATGTCAACCCACTCCATCAAATACACGAGTATTAATTCCCTCTTTCTCTTTCTCTCTCTCTCACTCGAAACCTCATCCTCCTTTTGTGTTGAGACACACAATGGAATGTTAGACATTGTCCTTTCCAGTGACAAACAATAAACTCCACTTGACACTTCATTCAACCGACTTATCCACAGCATCATATGAGTGTCGACGCTGACAGTCAGATGTCCTGTATACATTCAAAAGCAATGATGCATATTCATGTGACAAGCTTGCCACTCGACTCAATCAGATCTCTCTGTAGAATCATACACACATCACAATCATCATCGTCATTTGCCTAATCTCACTCAGTGAATGTTGCCTCTCTTCTGTTCCTGTCACAGATTAAAATAAACCATAAGATTATTCCATTCCTCCTGCGCTGTGGTCACTCGGATCACTAACTCAGAACTCGGATGGAAAATGTTCAACGGTGATACTCCTAAACTGCGACTGCGAATTATATCAATCTATAGCATAAATTAAATCCTAATTACAATGAAAGAAAGCGCAGTAAGGAAATGAGTATGCACGAAGAACCCGAGAAGTTTATTGATCATGATATCATGAAGGTGCTTAGGAGCATCAATTAAATCCTGTATCATGTATAATTTTATTATCTAGGACATGTATTGTATTAGTAGAGTCTTAGGGAGTTGGACTGATTGACACTTT
>JABASF010001972.1:0-17758 GCA_019776145.1 Harlomillsia oculata
AAAATTAAAACACTATTGACTTATTAAAAATAAATTATTCTGTAATTTAGGCCAGGGTGAACGGTCTTCTGTTCAAAACGGAGAAGGAGCTGGAAAGTTTGGGAACCCCGATTGTGGATAAATCCAAAATCATGGCCAACATACTTGTCAAGTTTGGAGATGCTTACAAAGTGTCCATAAGTGGAAACCCCAAGAACATTGAAACAAAGCAATTGGCAGGAGGAGCAAGAATCAATTACATCTTCAGCGAAGTCTTTCCAGTGGAAATTGCTCAGATTGATCCTCTGAGTGAATTGACCGACATCGAGATTCTGATTGCAGGTCGCAACGCCCGAGGAGTTGAGTCCCGGTACATAGTTTTCGAAGAAGTATATCATCACCTGGTCAAACTTCAGGTTCGTCGACTGGAAGCTCCCGTTGTCCATTGCGCCCAACTCGTGGACGTTGAAATGAAACAGATCATTCAAAATTGCATGAAACGCTTGGAAACTGACATGCTCCGTTTCCCAAAACTCAAGGCGCGAATTGAACACGTCATGATTGACATGTTGAACGAATGTCAGAAAAAGGCACAAGAAATCGTCAAGCTTTTCGTCGACATAAAAGCATCTTTCGTGGCCACGGTCAGCAATGATTTCAAAGCTTTAGAACAGAAGACCATGGACACGCTCAAGATCCCTGAGATTGCGGGTCACATGGTAAACCTCCCGAATGACATTGATCCAACAGCTTCTTACGAACTTACCGATCAACAAAAGACTTTTTGCGATGTCACAAAGGAAACATTGAAATCCTATTTCAACATCATTACGGCCAGTGTCATTGACTTCGTGCCCAAAGCCTTGGTCCAGTCTGTCGTCTACTACACTGAGGAGAATGTCACTGAAACTTTGGTATGCAAAATGCAATCTTAAATTCAAAATCCTTTTAAAAAACCGTTAATATTAAATCGTATCATTTCAATTAACTTTTTCCTATTTATTTCATGTTTGCCAGTTGCAGCTTTACAAAGAAGACTGGCAGCAATTGATTGCCGAATCGGATGAAATGGCTCAAAAACGCCAAATCATAAATGAGAAACACGTCGCATTGGTGAATGCGAAGGAAATTTTGAGTGAGCATTTGTGAGTTAAACAAACACTGAATTTTCTCCAGGTTTTTCATTAATGTCACATTTGATTTGAGATGTATTTGACCTTGCTTTGGTTTTGGGAGATGGATTTTTGGTCAATAAAAAATTTCTTAGCAGAAACAATAACTTTGGAGTTTCTCGATAACATTCTTTTTAGTAATTCGAATATATTACAAATAATGCGATAAAATTAGTATCGGCAAGCTGATTAATTAACTGATAAGTACATTGATCGAAATTGATTGATATATAATCAAATTGGCACACGAGCACCGAGGCACCAACCTTGAATTTTTCCCATGAGGAAATTGAAAAACCACTTCACATTACGCTAATCTGCACAAGCCTTTCCAAGGTTTCATGTCGGGTATTAGGGCATTGTTTTGCGAGTTTTGACTGTCCAGTTGGAACTGTTCAAGTGTCCAATCAACAAGTTATAGTAACAATGGGGAAAGTATCCATTTTAGTAGTACTCGTTGTCATTGCTGCTGTGGGGAGTTGTAATGGGAAAGTGGTGAAAACTCGTCCACGATTTTCATCCCGAATTGTCGGAGGTCGAAATGCGACTCACGGAGAATTCCCTTTCATCGTGAGCTTACATTGGGAAGATTTCGGACACTTTTGTGGTGGTTCAATCCTCGCACCCAACGCGATTCTAACCGCAGCTCATTGCATGTACGGGTACGAGGAGGATCACTACGAAGTCGTGGCTGGAGACTGGCATCAATCAAATGACGATGGGACGGAGCAGCGTCGTGTTGTCAGTCGAATGGCTCTTCATGAAGGTTACGACGACTGGACATTCGAAAACGACATCGCAATCCTCTTCGTGGATCCGCCATTCCAATTCAACGATTACGTGAAAGCCATTCCGGTTCCACCGTTGAATCACACTGCTTCTGGAGACGCTCCAGTCGCAGGATGGGGTACAACCACCGAAGATGGTGAACTCTCAGACATTCTTCAAGTCGTGACCCTTCAAATCATTTCGGATGAGCAATGTCGACGTGAAATCCCCGGGGATCCCAGTTACATTGCCGACCACATGATTTGCGCTTATTACCTTCCTGGAGGACGGGATTCCTGTCAAGGGGATTCAGGTGGTCCGCTTATGGCCAGTGAAATTGGCACCACTTACATCGCTGGAATTGTCTCTTGGGGATGGGGTTGTGCTCAACCAGGTATGCAAATCTTTCCCGTTTCATGCAATTTTGATGTAATAATAGCCTAGTATTAATTATTGAATTCCTTATCAAAAAATTCAGGTGTTCCTGGGATGTACACGGAAGTGTCTCACTTCACCCAATGGATCATTGATCACATTCGGGCCTAAAAGCCAGCTTTAACAACAAATTAAAAACTATTGTTTCAGATTGTTAATTATAATTCGACATTAAGAATGCTTTTTATTGCATTTTTTGAAATTTTTACCTACGAGAACGAATTTGTCAAAATTGTAAATTAAATATCGATATGATTTCTTCCATACATTCACTCATTTCTTGTATAAAATTGTCACCATTTCAAGCACACAAAGCACCAAGACCATGAACAGCTTTCCGTCGGTAAACATGAATAGTAGACACATTGTTGCATGTGAGTGTGACCTCGAGACCTTCGTCAGTCACTTCTTTCATGGTCGTCACCTCCGGACCGTCATCGCACGTTTGGACAATCTTCATGATCCCATTGTTCTCAATGGACACTTTCGACTGTCAATCAAAATAGAAAAACAATAGCAGGTTACAAAGATACAAATGAAACGTTCATGATATGTCTACATATGATTGTGTTACTAACCATGCATTTTCGCGAATCAAATGTCTCATCGGAGAATGCGTCACCGAGTTTGAATGTCACTTTCCGATTTCGAAAGATAGAGTCTTCAGAAATGGTCCATTCTCCGGCATCCTCGTCGAA
Organism: Harlomillsia oculata; assembly: GCA_019776145.1. Taxonomy (NCBI): domain Eukaryota; kingdom Metazoa; phylum Arthropoda; class Collembola; order Entomobryomorpha; family Oncopoduridae; genus Harlomillsia; species Harlomillsia oculata. The sequence continues at coordinate 3,053 of JABASF010001972.1, forward strand.
TGTTATTTCCAACAATGGACGGCTGATGTTTCGCACCTTTCGAAGAACGAGACCAACACCTGTAATCACATAAGAGTAATCAGTTCGTTTCCAAACAAAGACAGCAGGTAACGAGTTACAACCGGGTACGGGTATAATGGTGACGGTAACGAAAAGTCTCAAAAAAATGCAGATTTACCCAGATTTCTTAAATATTCATCCACATTCTGTCCATTTTCGTACTCGTACTTTCCAACCAGAGATGCAATACTGTACGCGGATGCCATTTTCACCGAATTTTAATTTAGAACCGACATCAGTTTTAGAATTTTGAAAAATGCCAATAGTCACAGGTCAAGGCGTGCCAAGGTGTCAACAAAGTGTATGGGATTTGCCATGTCACCGTTGCCATGCTAAAAAGCACGCTAAGAAAAGCGGCTTAAAACCCGTCCGCGCCTTTCAAATTCAAGAGTTGGGTTTTGCAAGTTTTGCTGTTTCTTTCATTCGTCCGGTCTGATCTTGTTTTTGGTACTTTTCCGAATTTTCGACAACGTTTCGTATTGTAAAAAAAACTTGGGTGCGCACATAAAAAGTTGAATTCAGTTATTACCAATAGTTCGAATGAGGTCAAAGGTCAATGTTGCGTAAAGTACCTAAACGATCTTCCTTAGTGGCCAAGGGAGTAGGCGGAATACTTATTTTTGAAGCTGCGCTTTTCGGGATTTCGTACTATTTCTGGAAAAGATTAAACAACGATTTGGGTAATTTCATTTTTTCTCTTCAAAATTGAGGTGTAATTATATTTGAATCAAGTACGATTTTATTAAGAGAATTGGATTGATTGATTGATTGACAGAATACCGTTACCGAGCTAGGAAGGATCACCCGTGGATGTTGTCGACTTATTACAAAGTTGGGACACTTTGGGACAAACACAACCCTGCTGAATTTAGAGACCAAACCTTGTTTGAAAAGTGGGACGCTGAACGAGGAGTAACTTTTACTGGAAACAAGGCATAAATAATTAAGAAGATTCAATTATCCCGAAATTACCAATTTTTGGTTAGTTGTCCCAAGATTCAAGCTGATTTTTCTGATCCTTGCGGTATTTGACACATTTGGGAGGGACTTTGGTGTAACATCGTAGTGACCTTTGGACATGTCACGGGTAACTACATCTATACTTTGGCTTGTGGGAACTTCTGTTTTTGCTTGGGGTCTTTTAAATACTGTTGTGCCAACTGAAGATCATATGCAAAGAGAGGTACACGAACACTGCTTTTTTTATAGAATTTAATTAAGAACTAAGTTGGCCAGTGAATTAAATGATGACCGGTGTTCTTTGGAATATTTTTAGTTGAAACCCAAAACACAACCCGTCTATAATCAACAATCGTACCGTATTAATCCTCCAGTCATCAAACCTGCTCCACCCAAGAAAAATCGGTCAAAACCACAAGAAGACGAGGAAACAAGCAATACTGCATGAAAATTTTACATAAATGAAAGTTGATTAGTGTCCTTAAATTGTAGTTAATTACTAGTTTGTGATAGTAAAAGTAGGACTTAAAGTTAAATGTTGTGACTATACTGTATACTTTTTTCGAAAACGATGGAATCACAAAAAGAATTAACTGAAGGATTTATGTCAAATTTTACTGAGCAAAAATGTGCAATTAGAGAGAGAATTGATAAGTTGAGCCTTCCTCCTCCAAGTGGCCTTAATGATATTTTAACCTCAGTCAACGGTCAAATTCAGCGTTTGAGCAAGCACCTTCATGATGCTACAAGTTTTTTGCCGTCGTATTCAGTGAAGGTAAAAAAGTGACTAAAGATTTTTCAAAAAATTATCAGATAAGTAACAATCCGTCTGAATAATTATGTTTTTTTCTCAGGTTCGACAAGAAGAAATACGAGATTTAGAAAAATTACTCCGTGATAAAGAAGATTTATTGATTCCGAAGAGAAAATTTGGCTTTAAGGGTATAAGGAAAATTCCAGTAGTTCCAGTCCCAGTTCCAGATCCAATTTCACATTCAATGCGTGACAATCCTTCCGATGGGATTAATTTGGTTGACATTTCTGTAACGGCTGAAAAATTATTAAACGTATGAAGTTTTGTACAATTTATTCAAACTCATTTGCATTAATTACGTACTCCAGCAGGTTTTTCAATTGTGAACTTTTTATAGGAGGACTCTAATTATGTAACTATCGAAGGACAAGAAGTTCATTCTACAGATTACGATGAGAAGCAATTAAATGGTAACGATGTTTTAGTTAGGAATTTAACTGGTGCCACTTTATCACTTCTGGGAAGCCCCTCAACTCTACGACTTCTTAATCTTAAAAAGTGTAATGTGCTTTGTAAGTTGCCAATCAATCATGAATCAAAACAATCAATGAGCTGTTGATTGCATTTATTGACACCATGCGTTTGAAATTGACCACAGGTGGACCTGTCCACACGTCCGTGTTTGTTGACAACTGCCATGACTGCGTTTTATTCCTGTGTTGCCAGCAATTACGAACTCATTCTTCCGAAAACCTCGACGTGTACTTAAAAGTTCGGTCTCGAGCCATCATTGAAGACTGCACTAATATTCGATTCGGACCTTATTCATGGAACAGTGAAAAGTCAAGACTTCTTCATGAGCAAGCTGGCATAGAATATGATTTGGAAAAGTAATAATGTTAAACTAGAGACTAAATTGGTTAATGATTTAAAAACTCTTTGTTGAATGAAAATTCTAATTGACATTTTCATATCTCAGATATGACGCGGTGGATGATTTCAACTGGTTATCGGCTACTTCCAAATCTCCGAATTGGTCTGTTGTTCCTCCGTCTGAACGAATTAGTTTCGAAACCCTACTTTGCGACAAGTTCATCAAATGACCATCTTGTTACCTTATCATCATGCTATAAAAATTAACAGAATTTAATGTTACTAAAATTCCTAGGAATTGTACATTCAAAATTAATAAAACTGGTCAATAAAGTCAATAAATAAAAACTAACTATTTTCCATTCTCACACTAATTTTTTAATAGCTAATTAAATCAAAAATCACACAATCCAATCCCTTCATTGAAAGTTGACCCAGCAGGGCATGCATGTTCCAGAAGGTGGCCTTTTCCATCGCACTGGACGAAATGACGAGGCTTTCCTTCAACTGGAAATAACCCGCATCTTTCATCATTACAATTGAAATCGGGTATTTCGGTTGTTCCGGGAGTCGTTTCATCGGGAGGTTCACTTGGTCCACAATTTTCATCTTCTTCAGACGATGACGACGACGAAGAAGAACTTGATTCGTCCAACCAGCTAATAAGACAAGCTGCTTTCTCCGGCAAGTCGCATTTACTACTCTCATTGTCGAAATGTAAATTCGATGGACATTCAATTACAAAAGCGTGCCCATCTTTACAATTAATGAATTTGGCACAGTCGAATACATACGAATAATGTCCGTTTGGTAAATCCATGCAAAACTGTTCCACGCCCTCCGTGAAAATTCCTATAAAGGCGGTTAATTAATTAAAAGGATGAAAGGTCATCAGGTCATCTCGTCAGGTTGGATTAAAAATTAGTGTACAGTTTATAGTACAGTNGGTTGGATTAAAAATTAGTGTACAGTTTATAGTACAGTGTAGTCTGTGTAGTGTACGCGTACCTTTGTTCGATTTCGATATGGACTTTTGATTCACGATGGCACTGTTTGCGTCAGCAAAAGTATTTTGATGAAACAGTAACAGCAATGAAAGCAGTTTAATCAAAATGCAGAATATGGCCACAACTTTCTTCTCGGAATTCATAATATAAGGAAATAAGGACGCACACGCCAATAGCATTAATGAAGACTGTTAAGTTAAATCATGAAATGTTTGTGTAAATATAGTAGTTGTACTGAAATAGAATTCAAGCACGTAATTCGGATTTAATATGAATGGATTACCTGTTGATTAACGTTATCTTCAGATTACTAATTTATATATTAACATTGACGTTGGTCAACTGTGCAGGCCATTTTCATATTCAAGGTTCGATATTAACATTTTTGTCTTCTGTGTGTACGAAATACAAGTAACTGATATATGAGGAAGAGGATTTGATTTGTTAAAACGTACATCAAACACGCTCGCAGCGACGAGCGACCTTTTCGACCTTTTCGATGCTATAGTTTTGTTCCAGCGCTTTCAAATCCATTGACCAATTTGTGTAGACATGCCAAAGGGGCATGCAAAGGAAAACCATAACGATGAAATCTTCGGCAAAGACTGACTTTTCGGACATTATAAAACTTTAGCCTTTAGCGTAATCAAGAAACCTATAACCTAATGACGTGTTTAGACATTGTTTTCAAAGACCAAGTAGCCAAGTACAAAGTACCATTTTATAAGAATTACACCACAAACCATACTAAAGAAAAGTTGCCTTTTGGGTTGAAGTTCTCAGAAAAGAATCCAATCCCAACTTTCCAAATTGCTAATCCGTTCGTAGAAAAAGGTGATTTGATTCTATTTTGAGGTATGAACGACGCTGCTGACACAACTCTGAAGTCTGAACTCTTTCTCATTCCAATACTGACAAGTGAGACAAAACCGACACTTCAAGTTCAAATCCTGGACCTTTGTACATGACTTCATTTGATATTAAATTAACAACATTCGCATCGTTGTTCAGTCCAGTTCACGAACTTAACATCAGCAAACTCGGTCGTTACAGAGTACTATAAATACAATTTAAGTGGTAATTATTTACATAATTATAATTTATAGCATCCTAGTTTTCACTTCTTTCTAAGTTTGGCTTTTTCCCTACTTTTCGTATAGGCATGCGATAACGTGGTTTTTTAATTTTGCTGTCCGACAGTAAACTTGGCAAGATAATGATCAAGTCTGGTGGTTGTCGTGTCGTTTTGGAGCCATTGGAATCGTCTTACCTTGTGGTCCAGGGAGACGGGCAGATACCTTGCGGACCAGAAAGACGGGCAGACTTTGTCGACCAAAGGAAGACATGGATGAAGTGCCAACCATGTCAACGATGGTGTGCCATCGAGAACGGTGAAACGATGGTGTGCCATCGAGGACGGTGAGGTAAGAAGTGAGACGAGAGGAGTTCATTCGGGTAGACCCGTTTTTGAGTGCGGAGAATGCATTGAAACCGGGAGAAAGCACACATCCAAAAGACGCGAATGTAATTTTTGTGAGAAGTCATTCGTATTCTTGGAACAGCATATGCGAATCCACACAAGAGAGAAACCATACAAATGTACTATCTGTTCGAAAGAATTTAGTCAAAAAACTACTTTAGAGGTGCATGCATTGTTGCATTCTGAAGAAAAAAGCTTCAAATGTGATCAGTGCAACGCATCCTTCAAGCAACAACAAGGGTTACATTCTCATACAAAATGGATTCATACTAATGAGCGACCTTTCCAATGCACATTTTGTTTGAGTACTTTCAAAATCAAAAAAGTATTGATGACGCACATTCGAACCGTTCATACGAATGAGAAATTATACCAATGCGAAATCTGTAACAAGGAATTTGCTCAAAAAGTTAACTTGAAAACGCATTTAATCACACATTCTGAAGAAAGATCTTTCAAATGTGAGGAATGCAACGCTACTTTCAAGTACAAACATGCATTGCCCATTCATATGAAACATGTTCACGGTCATGAACGAAATTTTCATTGCACATTCTGTCCAAGAACTTTCAAAATGAAGTGCACATGGATGCGGCACATTCAGTATCATACGAAGGAGAAACCTTATCAATGCGAAATCTGTTGGAATGACTTTAGTTGCAAAGGTGACTTGACTAAACATTCAGTACTTCATTCAGAAGAAAGAAAGTTCAAATGTAAAGAATGCAGCGCAGCCTTCAAGATAAAAGAATATTTAAAACAGCATATGAGACAAGTTCACAGTCACGAGCGACCGTTCCAATGTACATTTTGTCCAAAAGCTTTCAAAGCTCAAAGTTCATGGATGAGTCACATTCGATGTGCTCATACGAAGGAAAAACCTTTCAAATGTCAAATCTGTGAGAAAGCATTTTGCGAAAAGCGTGATATGGAACGGCATTCACTGATCCATTCAGACGAAAGAAACTTTAAATGTGTTCAGTGCGATGCTGCCTTCAAACAAAAACCAGGATTACAGCTTCACATGAAAACCTTTCACGGTAATGAACGACCCTTCAAGTGTACTCATTGTTCAAGTGCTTTTAAAACTACTTCCTCTTTGTACACTCACATTCGAGGTGTTCATTCTACCGAAAAACCATACAAATGTGAAATGTGCGGAAAAGATTTTGCACTACGATCTTATATGAGCATTCATAAGAAAACTGTTCATCGTGACGACAGAGTTACAGTCGCACAAAGCACTAAAAAGACTAAAATCTCATGTAATTAAGTAATTATTAATTAATTAAAGTATGTTAGTTGATTTGTTGTTTATATTTCGCTTCAATTGTTAATAATAATGATAGCATAATGTTGTGCTATATAAATCTAGAATATAAATTGTAAATAAAACTACAAGTAATTGGCATTAGGTCTTATTTGCGTTAACGTTTATTGGTTGTTTTTGTTTCCACTGCTTAGAACGATAACCAAACTTTTTCACAGTACATGAATTCATACAAAATTATATTAAAACAGTATTTTTAATTAGTCTTTAGTCTTGTTGAATGACACACATCCATCAATCAAACTCTGGATACCGTTCACCCCGATTTCCATTATTGCCTCCTCCCTGGTTGTTGGTTCCCTGGTGCCGATTCCAGCCAGAACCCGCTTCCAAATAGAAACTGCCACCGCCGTGGTTTTTATTATGGTGGTTTCCATTCCCTTGACCTTTGTCCTTATTGATAACAATGACAGGTGGAAGTGGCAATGGTGGTAACTTCAGCTTTGGAACGTGGATGGACACATGCTTCTCTTCGTAGTAGGTTTCCCCGTGACCTTTCTTATGTCCATGTGGCAAAGCCTGTACTCCAATGACCACAAGAGCAAAGAGCAACACGCACAATGGTTTCATGTTGACGAACACAATCAGTCTAATATAAGCAACTTCAAAACTTTGCAAAATTCGCAAATTGAGGATTCAACTGAACGAAGCTGTAGATATGGAACGAATGATAAAAATGCATCCTACTCCACTTGGCTTTTATACTCAAAAAATGCTTTGCGTGATGTAATTTACGGTACCTACATTTAATTTCGGTACTTTCCGTTGTTGTTTGTCTGCGTCTGTTTCTGTTTATGTTTGCAGGTGCAAGAAACATGTTTGCAAATTTTTTTCTAGCCTGTGTACCATGAGCAAAAGTAGACTTTCTATATGCGCATTTATTTGCGTATGAAATGCAGGACGCAACGCAGGGTAAAAGCCGGTTTGCTTACGTCAATGACGAAGTGGACACTAAATCCAAATGACGATAAACAATGTGTCGAGTCCAAGTACTGTTACTTGAGTGAACGGGGTGTCCAAATGAGAATGAACTCGTTTGTTGTTGTTATAAACAAGTGGAGAATCTAATTTTATTAATAGTAAAAGCCAATCTATTGTTTTTCATGTGAGAACATGTGACGTCATTGTTACATTGACGTCAAACATCAGTACGCATTTTCAAAGTTAACGTAAAGCAGGTCACAAAGGGATACTTTAGCCAAAAAGGGCGTCCGCATCGTTGTTGTCCATTATGGGTTTGTCACCTTTTCAGACGTCTCTGGTGACATTGTCGTGGTTGTCGTCGCCTTCGTGGTTGTAGTTGTCGAATGATTGTAAGGAACTCCAACGAACACCGGTAAAGGAAAAGGAATAGGTAGCAATGGAAGGTACACAGTGGAATTTGTTACCCGCTTCTCACCGCCATTGTCCGGTTCTTCCGTTTTCACTGTGTCCTTGTTTTTGTCTTCGTTTTGATTCTGGACAACAAAAATAGGGAAAGGGAGAAGGGGCAATCTGGGAAATTGTGGTCTCTGAATTGTAACTAAAATCAAAAATATACAGTTTAAAAAATGAGGACCGTACATTAAAATTAATTAGTGACGTTTTTAGACTTACTTCCGAAACCCGTCCCATCGTCACGTTGAACCTGAATGTTCGTTTTTCGTGTCCCATCTTCCTCCCGTTTCACTTCGATATGCGTTTTGCGCCTTTCACCCAAACATCCTGGAAACACTATCAAAAATAGTGCAACCAACAATGCCGCTTTTAAGAAACTTTGAATCCACATTGTCAAACGTATGAAAAAGTCTCTTTTCGTGAAATGTCAAGATAAGAGTAGTTGACAACGTCTACTAAGAGTGTGACATTTATAGATGCCTCACGACTCACGAAGGCCGTTAACTCGCTTTACTTCTGTTCGAAAATCTTGTTTTAAAAACGCGATTTACAAGTAAGACTGGCTGTAATCAAAACCAGTTCATTGCTGGCTCATCCACATCGACGGGTGCAGGTTCACCCACGGAAATCAAGTCATTTCTCAGAAACGATCATTTTTTTATATACATGTTTTTATACTGGTTTAGTTTTTATTTCTTGGAAATCATATCATATAATAATAATAACGTATCAAGTACCGTAATTAAACCGTAATTATTATAAATTAAAATGAATAAAATGAACTGTTTTTGTTTCACATGGAATTTCAAATCATCATTACTAATATAAATTGTTAGACAGCAGACAATTGACAGCAGATTAAAATATATTATTAAAATCCTGGGGAATACAAACAAACAGGAGAGCGGGGGACAACGCAATTAAGGTCACAATTAAAATTAACGCACCTTTTCAAATGCAAATACCAAATACAGTGTAGCAGTTTCCCATTCTGATTTACTGAGAGTCCCGATCGGTTTACAATTCGGGGTACTTTCAAAATAATTCTTAGCATCCAAGTATTCAGCGTCGACTTCACGAACACTTTTTGGTTCAACGGGTGGAAAAGTCTGGCCAAAAAAAATCAAAAAAATCAAACATTGTTGAGGTTTTCCATATTTTTTATAGGTTTTGAGAGTAAAGAATGAAATCTCACCTCCATAGCACGCATTCTTTGAAGAAGAAAATGACCATGGCTTCGACCGCCGTCACCTTCCACCTTTAACTTTTCGTGAAAATACTCGTCAAACGAGTATTTGAACTTGAGTTTCAGTCCATGCATTTCTGCTAGTCTGCAATATTGTAATTACGTCACCAGAAATAATAGCAATCAGTATATAAAATTCATATATAATATTAATTATTTGATTATTTGATTAAACTCACTTTTCAAGTACTGGGAAATGGACCAAAAACTCCGGACAGTTGACAACATCATCCAACTGGAAAAAATACTTGGCCCCAAAAATAGGAAAAGGCTCTTGAGTTTCGAACCGAATTTTGTAAATCCTATTACCAAATTCATTGTGCTCTGCTTCACGAAGCTTTTTTCTACGGATCGTCATGAAAAAATCAATCATTTTCCAATTATTCCATTACACTTGATATGATACGATAACAAAAAACTCAATCCGATTCAGTTAACTTACACGATACGATTAGCGTATGGTATTGTCCCAATAAAAATTCCCCCTGGTTTCAAATTTTCTGAGATATTTTGCATCATTAACTGCGCTTGCTTTGAGCTTTCAAAACAGTAATGAAATGAAAACTGACAACTGACAATGTCAAATTGAATTTTGGGGTCTTGGTACTTGTCACGAAGTCTCTCCTATAAATAGACAATACACTCATGAATAAATTAATCTTAAAGTCCATAAAAATGATATCAAACAATGCTACAAGTGAAACTTACACTTGTGCAATCAGCTGTTATGAACTGAGCTGTAAAATGTCTTCCTTGATTCCGGGGATTTCGATACCCCTGGTTTTGATTCGGATCTGGAATTTGTCGGTATCTTTCTTCACATTGTTCCACGGACACTTTAGCAATATCAGCAAACACGACATGGCCGATCATGTTGGTTTTGAGCCATTTGAAAATATCACCACCCTTTCCACACCCCAAATCCAACAGTACTAAATCACGTTGTCCTCGATTACGAAAGGGATCCACCGCATCACCTGTAATATCATCAATCAAGTCAATCATTATCATTTTCACGTAGTGTTCACAGGAAGAGGAACAACTTATTTTCGTTACCACATTAATCCAAGACACTTACCAATGAGCATACTCTTGATCCAATTATTAAAATTCCTCATGTACAAAATCCTGGATTGTTCTCGAGCCGCCAGTCCTTTCTCTTGCAGCTCATTGTAGTGTTTTGCAACTATGGGTGCAACTGAATTTTGACCTTGTGCCTGGCTTTGACCTTGGTGAGATGGACCTGGGTGTGACCTACTCCGATCCGAAGAAGAACCGTGGAACGACATCCCGTCACCATAAAATCCTTTTCGGTTGAAATCCATGTTGAACGGGATGATTCTATTATTTCTATTCAAAAAATTAACAGTCTATCAATTGAAAACACATTAACCAATCACACAAAACTGACAACATCGTACAACTTAATTTTTCAAAATATACAAAATAAAGTAGTTTTATTTAATACGTTTATTATTTTACCGGTAAAACCTTTCCAAAACGTCCAAAGAACGAAGAACCTATAAAAGTTTCACTTCACGACTTAACGTAACTAACTTTAAAAGATAAACCTTGTTTTGTACTGTTTTTTCGTCAAGTGATAGACGTAAAATGGAATTCTAAAACTAATAAAACTATATTTTAAAATTTTATTTTGACTTAAAAGTGTCAATTTATTGTCTTTGACATGACATGACGTTTGTTATGTGACCGACGGTGACGAAGCCACAAGCGCGTGTGTGCTTTTTCTGTTTCCCAGTCGTTTTGTTGTATTGAGCCCGGTTTGCAGACGAACTGTGCGGCGCTTTCTTTAGGCTTGGGCTGGCTTGCTGATGGCTGCACTGTCGCATCCGTCCGTCGTTGTCGATTGTTGTCCGATTGTCCGTGTTCCCGGTTTTGCATGCATTCGTGAAAAAATGAAAAGGGGATGAACGGGCACTAATACTAATCTACTAAATTAATAATTGATGCCATTTAATCAATTGTAATTAATTGACCCCATTAATCCTGTTTGCTGGAATTACATTTTATTTCTTCCATTATATAAAATAAAGGTAGGTTGTAGAAATGTTCGGACTTCATGTACTTTACACAAATATTAAATATATCCAGTTAACTTTAACAACTACACCTTCCAGAATTTAATCCAGAGCCAGAGCTAGAATAACAAGGGAATAGACATCGACAGGTCATTCCAAACAATCCCGAACATCTCCCCGCACAAGGCGTTCCTCTGGACATAGTCGTTCGTCGACAATAAAAGTCACAACTCCCTGTTCCTAATGGGCATCCGGTACCTGGGACTCCCATTGTCGTGCTTTCTTGAGCTTGATGAATTTTGAAGGTTAATCAATAATTAAATTCCCATGTTAATGTGGTGCTTAATTTTATTAACGTTATTATACCAAAGCACATGACGATTATGAAAACGACGAAGGGGACCCAGAAATGATAATAATTTCGGGCATGTTGAAACATAATCCCCATCGTTGTGTGTCGTTGAATAAAAATTAATCCAGAACAATTCAAATTGATCTAATTTAATTCCTATAGGAAATGGCTTTATACAAAACAAAAGACCTTAGCCTCATTGCCTTTCCCCATCTTTTGTGGTTACACAGTTACACTTGTGTAAACTAGGAACCATGAGGGTTCGCATCTGGTTTTGAATAGCTATAATTAATTAAATTATGATTGTTACAAACATAATTGTGGTTGTACACAATAACTGTGGTACATCATAATCTTTAATGTTATAGAAAGTGATTAAAAATATCAGAGATGCTGAGAATTCAATGCAGTAATATTATGTTATGTAAATGCGGTATGTATTAATAACGCTTACACAGAAATGTATCTCTGTGCATTTACAGCATTGCATTTTGCATTCCAGGATGTCCAGGAAAGGGTTGTGCATGATATTTTAGTATGTGAAAGCTGGAAAAATTATTAATAGAACCTCGCATTTGTTTGGGCTGAGCAGAGGTTTCTTGGAACTTGAACCTGAGGCAACCCGAACTAAGAATAAGAAGACAACATATTTTTTAATAGGGAAGAAAGGACCGACCTTCAACTTCATCTCTGCAAGGGCAGCATCCCAAGAAGCCCAAGATTTCATTGGGAAATCCACATTCACGCCTTTCAACAACACATCAGCTGAGCCCAAGTCTTAACCTCTTAACCCTTTCCCTTTACAAATATATTAATAAAACACGCATTTTTCCCCCATATATTGTCCATTTTACTTCAAAATGTGACCAACACATCAAATAAGGTCACATGTGGACACAAGAATGTATGTCGTTAACCCGTCTCTTATCCATAGAAAAGAGTCCTCTTTAAACATCAAAAAAGTTCATTGGATTTGTCCTTATCTCCCCTAACTTTGATAACGATTCCTCTATCATTATCTCTTTATCGCTTTTGTGATTGATGTTCGTTTAAAAGGGAAAAGTAAATCCAGCATATATTTTGGATCATTTTTTGGATTCTGATCATCTACGACTTTTTTTTAATGCGACTGGTTCGGAAAGTTTGGCAAGTGATTTTTACTGTCCCGGCGTTTTTGTATCGGCGGATCTGGAGTGACAATTCCAGTGGGACAGGAATCCAGTATCAACGTGTGGCCACTGGAGATAATCTGAAAAACCCGGAGAAAGTGACGGACATGGTTTGCAAAATGTGCTGTGGGACGGCGGACAGGTCATTTCAAAATGTGTTGTTGTTGTCGGTTTCGTTTATGCTCGTTTTTACGGCTTTTCAGACTATGGGAAATATTGAGGTAAATGCAAAACTATAACTTAAAATAAAAAGGTACAACAACCGTCTTCACTTAATATCTTTGGTTACTTACGAATGAATTAATTTATTACGAATTAATAATTTGCAGCAAACGGTACTCAAATCCATCCCGGATTTCAAAGGCGATGGCTACACTTCCCTAGCGATCATTTACGCAGTCTTCTCATTGTCAAATTGGATTGCCCCTTCCATTGTTGCGGTTTTGTCTGCGAAACGTGCCATGATTTTCGGGGCGGTTTTGTACACTGCCTTCATTGCTTCCTTCTTGTATCCTATGGAATGGTTGCTGTACGCCATGTCTGCGATTTTGGGGCTGGGGGCCGCCGTCATCTGGACAGCCCAAGGGAATTACCTGACTTTGAGTTCCAATGAACAAACCATGTCCAGGAATTCCGGAGTTTTCTGGGCCATTTTGCAAAGTTCCATGTTTTTGGGAAACTCTTTTGTCTTCTGGCAGTTTGAAGGGAAAGCGACGATTGACGCTGGGACACGGATGCTCGTGTTTTCGGTTTTGACCGGAGTTGCCATTTTGGGCGTGATTTGTCTCCTGTTCCTCCGATCTCCTTAGTAAGTTTAGAAAGACTCGTTACCATACTTTAATACAGACATCGTGATTCGGGATCGTGAATCAGGACCTGAATATATGTTCGTATTGTCTATTTTTCCAGTGAGGAATCCAGCGATAATTCTACCCGCCCCGCAAACGCTGAAGGTCCCCGAGCCGCACTGAAGAAAGCATTGCTCCTCATCACTCAAAAAGACATGATTCTCTTAGCTTTCACTTTCTTCTATACTGGAATTGAACTCTCATTTTTCTCTGGAGTGTATTCTTCCTCAATTGGATTTATGAATTCACTCCCCCAAGCCAAAAGACTTGTAGGTCTTTGCGGGATTCTTGTCGGCGCTGGAGAAGTCCTTGGCGGCGCCTTGTTCGGCCTCCTGGGCTCTAAAACTATAAAGAACGGTCGTGACCCGATTGTCCTCTTAGGATTCCTCTTCCACATTGTTGCGTACTATTTGGTCTTCCTCAATATACCCGATCAAAGTCCGTTAGGAGCCACGGATGATTTTGGGTACTTGTCCCCACCATCAGCCTGGATTGCCATGTTGTGCGCCTTCCTTCTCGGATTCGGGGATTCTTGCTACAACACGCAAATCTATTCCATTCTAGGCGGGTTGTATCCTGACGATTCCGCACCCGCCTTTGCCATTTTCAAGTTCACTCAAAGCGCAGCGGCTGCTGCTTCCTTTTTCTACTCGGCTGTCTTTCCATTGAAAATTCAGCTTTCAGTTTTAGTTGTAAGATTATTCAAATTCCAATATTCCTATATACATTAATTTGCAAACTTTATAAAGCATTGTAAAATTATTAACATTTTTTGAAAATCCGTAGGTATTTTGCGTGTTGGGCTCATTTTCTTTCTTCATCGTCGAATGGCAATCCGTTTCGAAAGCTCGGGGAATTCGGGCCATCCCCGAATCCTGTTTGGAAGACGAAGACGATGACGAAGAGGAAGGAAACAAAACATAGAATTTGTATAATTTTTTTTAGAAAATACAATACAACTCTTCATTTTAAAACTTCTATTCCATTTTAGTCATATTTCCATTTCCCGTACAACATTCCATGTACAATAAGAATAGAAAAGCATAATTTTTAATTAAATTAAGCGTGTAATTAATAATTAATTTTATTCTCAAGTCTCAAGGAACGTAATTTGGTCGATTGTCCTGGTCATTTGCTGCATAAAAGTGATCTTTGTAAAAAGGACGCTGACTGAATGTGATAAGACTTTTTTTATTATTGAGCTGTGAATA
>JABASF010001973.1:0-17751 GCA_019776145.1 Harlomillsia oculata
CACATTTATTTCGTATGCAGGTCGATCACAGGGTTTCGAATCCAATATACTAGCACATAATAGTTAATAGTTAAAGGCGTTCCCGAAAATGTTATTGCAAAAATGATGAATGCAAGATTAGATTTTGTCCGGATTAGATTTTCGCCGTTGGATAACCTTGCTCTGCAGTAACGTAGCAATGGAATTTTAAAGTGGGGAAAGGAATTGGGAAAAAACTCAAACCCTGGACAGAAACGTTGGTTAGAGTAATTCGCAGGTTTATGGGAGACGAGCTCTCGTTCACTTTGTGCACTCCAACAGGACATGGCTTTTCGAGACTTTATTTGGTTGGTTGTCGGAACTTTGTGTGATGGTTAGTAGTTCCTCACCTGAGTTCATACAGGAGAGTCGTCCGTCCGATGACAGTGTCCGCCGCTTTGCAGTCATTTTGCACCAGTCTTGTGCAGATGTGAGTTTCTCTCAGTGCCAAATGAGAAAATGCAGGGATGTGAAAATTTCACCAGTGAGAGTAAGAGCTTATTGAGAGGTTACGCTGCCAAAATATTTTGGTATTAGGATAAATGTGCTCAGTTTGTCTCCGAAAGTTGGACAACCGGTGTCAAGAAACGACGACTTGTTTGAGGAAACATAGGAAGCGAAAGAGTGTTCGTTTTGCTAAAAATATTGACATCATCTCTGTTTCGCACTCTCAGTACTACTTTGAAGCGTTTTCTGAGGTTTTATTCAAAAATAATTTTGTGATTTTTCATTTTTGTTTGTTTTTGTGAAATCTTAATATAATTTCTTTATTACTTTTTAAAGGTGTTGACTGGAGGTGACAGTTGGCGACTAGGAGAATTGGACTCGTCTGGTGTCGGCGGCTTCTCACCTGTTGGTTTTTCAACACCTGATACTACGAAACACGTGAGTTTTTTTGAGTCCTTATCATAATCATAATTTTGATGCTGGATTTTGATTTCAACAATTCTTTTTTAAATTTAAATTGTAGGCAAATGGAGAAGATGAATTTGCGTATGAAGAAATCACATTGGAAAGAGGATCGTCGGGTTTGGGTTTTAGCATTGCAGGAGGAACTGACAACCCACATGTGGACACGGATACTTCGATTTACATTACGAAATTGATTGAGCGTGAGTATTTGCACTTTCTTTTTTGTCTTTGAGTATGTGTCGTGTGTACTTTTGTAACTTCTCCTTTGTTTGACATTGACAAAAAACCCTTTCTGATAAAAACTTTTTTCTCTTCTCCTCCGAGTACAATTTAAGTGTCCTTTTTAATGTATGTGGTTTTATATCGGTGGCATCGCAACCTCTTTCGTGTTAGAAGTAATTTTGTCAATGCGGGAGGAATGTAGTAGTTAGAGCAGAGAATGAGAATGGTTATCTACTTTGGCTCTCCGAGCTAAGCCGACGTAATGTGTACGTGTTTTGCATAAAGTTGTTCTCTCAATGCGAGTAGATTGAGATGTCACAGTTACATTTCATGTCTTTGCACTTGAGCCCACGATTGACCTTGGGTATTTTTAGTGCTCGATTCCTTTGAGTTGAGGTTTAACTCGTCATTTCCGGAAGGAACTTGAGTCATTCTCCATGAACTTGTGTATTGCGACAGTAGTTGCGACGACGACGTCGTCCGCATGCTGTTGCTTCATCATCAGACAAAAAAGTATCGACGCGGTCGTTCCTGTCATAATCGTTCGTTTTGAGAGGTTATGGTTAATAATAGTTTTCCGTGAGCGATATCCGGTGCCAGAATTTTTGACGATTGGTGACGTGACGACGCTTTGACGTGCTTTTTGGCATTTGCCGACAAGGAGAAGTCATGATATCCGTACAGTGTTAGTTACAACAAAAATTGTATCACATATAGTATAGCGTTTATTATTGAATTATTTGTTTTTGTATCTATTTCGGCTTTCGTTTTTGAATTTATAACCTTGGGAAATTCATGAGATGCCCAGTTGCATTGCAATACAATTACATCACAATTACAAAATGAAATATAAGACAACCTTTGATGCTTTGAGTTGAGAATGGGATTTTTTTTGTGAGTGGATTTCTGAAAAGATCACTTTCAAGTGAAACTGAAAGCGACAGGATGGAGAATGCGGTCGGAAAGCTAAAGAGAGGACAGAAAGTGTACGAGACTGCGGTTTTTCATGTGTTCTGTATGGTTGATTGAACAGGTGGGGCAGCGGCGACAGACGGGCGACTTCGGAGCGGAGATGTGATCATGAGAGTGAACAATACGTCTGTAGTGGACGTTCCGCATGCCTCAGCCGTGGATGCTCTCAAGCGAGCTGGAAACACTGTCCGCCTCGTAAGTCTCATTCTTTGATGATGATGTGACGTTTTTTTTGTTTCTTTTTATATGTAGTGAAAGGAATCGTTTGACTTTTTGACTCTTTTCGTAGTATATCCGCCGTAAAGGACAGTTGGGACCGCGAATGCTGGAAATTGAGCTAGTGAAAGGAAATAAAGGATTGGGATTCAGCATTGCGGGTGGATACGGTAACCAGCACATCCCTGGGGACAATGGGATCTTCATCACAAAAATCTCAGAGGGTGGAGCAGCTCACGCCGATGGTCGACTTGAAGTCGGTGACAAACTGGTGGCTGTCAGGAACACACCGGTGAGAATGACTGAATTTTTTTTATATTTTGGTACTGTTATACAGTAGTATACACGACGGGAAAGAGCGGAAAAAACTTCGATAAGAGCGATAGACTGAGGTTGATAATAGAATTTTTGAGTTGAAGTTTCACAAAATGGAGGAATGGTTGAAAAATGAGTTCTTCCTCATCTCGTGTTTCAGAGCGGAGAAAAGAATTTAGAGAATGTTACCCACGAGGAGGCTGTCGCAACACTCAAAGCCACAGAGAATCGAGTGATCCTCCTAGTTTGGAAGCCTGACCCGACTTCATCTTCATCGGGAATGGGTCACATGGAACCGAGAACTCCACCACCACATCATCCGTCAGCTTCAGAATTCAAGCGGATGGCAACTCCTCCGCCTCCGAAACCAGTGACTCCAGTTCCTCATGTTCAGCCATCAGTTCCATCCCCGATTGCGAATGCTACGAGTGACGATCGGATTGCAAGTGGAACCACAACTGGATCGCAAAGTAGGGCTTCTGTAACGTCCGCCGGAACGACACCACGAGCCACGAGTGATGAAGATGTTGCGGCAGTGAGAAACGTGACCCTGGCCAAGGGACCACAAGGGCTTGGATTTAACATTGTGGGCGGAGAAGATTCAGAAGGCATCTTTATTAGTTTTATTCTCGCGGGCGGTCCAGCGGATCAGAGCGGACTTGTCAAACGTGGTGATCAAATTTTGGCTGTTAATGGTGTCGACATAAGTTCTGCGACCCATGAAGAAGCTGCCCATGCTCTCAAGAGTGCTGGGCAAACCGTCACCCTCACCATGCAGCACAAACCTGACGAATACAATAGATTCGAAGCCAAAATTCAAGACATGAAACAGCACGTGATGAGTGGCAGTCTCATGCGTACTTCTCAAAAAAGAACCTTGTATGTTCGAGCTCTCAATGATTTCGATCCTACGAAAGATGACAATCTTCCTTCACGCGGACTTGCCTTTCAATTTGGTGACATTCTTCACGTCACAAACGCATGTGACGACGAGTGGTGGCAAGCCAAACGAGTCCTTCATTCCGGGCATGAAGAAGGTATGGGCATAATCCCTTCCAAGAAACGGTGGGAAAGGAAACAAAAAGCTAGAGATCGCTCTGTCAAATTCCAAGGAAAGAGTCCGACACAAGAAAATAAAGGAATTGATGTAAAAATTCTTTACTTATTTCTTCACAAAAAATCACACAAAACAAAATTATTATTATAGAACAATACTTATAATCCAAATTCCAAATGCTTTTCTTTGACTTTAGCAAATGTCAACTTTGGAACGCAAAAAGAAAATTTCCTTCACGAGGAAGTTCCCTTTTATGAAAAGTCGTGATAACATCGACGATGTGTCAGAAGGAGAACGTAAGTACATTTTTAAAGAATCCTTTCATGAGTCCATACTAAAAACAAAATCTTCCGTTTGATTTGGTTTGGAAGAGGAGACTTGAAATTATTTGTGATTGTCGAATTTTTTGATTTGATTTTTGATTTCCTCCCATATTTCATTTTTTTCACCTCATTTCCTATAAATACTATAGAAGGACTTCCTGGCCCTGACGGTGATTCATCTAGCATTCGTAAGTTCCTGTTTCACAAAACCAAAATTACAAAACCTTCTTCTCAATATCGTTTCTCTCCACTTTTTTGATTTCATCTCTTGATTGTCTCTCTTTCTCCTGTGCTTTCATTTCTCTATCTATATATTTTTACTCTCTCTCTCTCTCTCTTTCTCTCCGCGCGAGTGGCTTCACAATAAATTAACAAACTCTCATAATCTCACAATTCTGAAAAAGTGATTTTTCATACCTTCATAAGTGACCTTAACGAGTGACCTTTCATTTTGTTTTCTCTTTCACTCTATCTCTCGAAAGCGTACATGGTGTACATGCAAGATGATAGATTAGAAGGTACCTACAAAACATTTCACTGCAACAATATTAATTCATTTTTAATTAATAATTTTTAGTTGATCTTTCAGTTCAGTTTGTTTTGTTTACTGACTTATATTATTATCAACTTTGCCAAAACGTAATTTTTGCTGTACTATTAATTACTATAAATTGCATTATAACTTAATCGCAGTGTTGTTCTCGTTGAGCGTAAGTAATTAGTAATCATTATTTGTCGCAATATTAATCATAATTCGCAACTTGGCAATGTAGTATTATTTGTAGCAAAACAAAATTCACAAGGATCAGAATATAATAAATTAGCATTTGTAATCATATAATATCAATTCAAGGGAATTTTGTCCTGTTTCATAAGTATATAGCATGTTTCAGTATCCTCCGGTTTCAGTTTTTCTGAAAGTTTTTTGCCTTTCCTGTGATTTTTGTGCTTTTTGAGCCTCACTGTTGTTGTTTGTAATCTTTGAAATATGTATTACATTACTATATACTGCTTAATTTGCTTTTATTAAACGTAACTTTTACTGGCTTTTTGTTTAGGAGTTTCCTTTTCTGTAAAAATGTTAATCTGTTGGAATTTGCATGACTTTATTTTTCTTGTATTCTTTACAAATACAATTTCCAGTAGAATGTTAAATAATTTTGAGATTGATTGACTGGAAAGCTGAAATTGACGATGTGTTAATGATGTTGTATAGCTGGAGAAGACACAGTATTGTCTTACGAAGGAGTTCAGCAACAAACTATTCATTACGCACGTCCTGTCATCATTCTCGGTCCGTTGAAGGACCGTGTGAATGACGACCTCATTTCGGAGTTCCCTGACAAGTTTGGCAGCTGTGTTCCTCGTACGTTTTCTATATAATTGAATGCTTTTTTTGTGA
The DNA here is from genome assembly GCA_019776145.1 of Harlomillsia oculata. Lineage (NCBI taxonomy): Eukaryota > Metazoa > Arthropoda > Collembola > Entomobryomorpha > Oncopoduridae > Harlomillsia > Harlomillsia oculata. The sequence goes on from JABASF010001973.1 coordinate 5,438, forward strand.
TATGTCTCCTGCAGTGTTTTGAATGGAGACGTTAATTGACTGTGCTTTTTTCGTAGACACAACGAGGGCACGACGCGAGTACGAAGTGGACGGTCGCGACTACCATTTTGTAGGTTCAAGAGAGCAAATGGAGCGAGATATCTCCAATCACCTTTTCATTGAAGCTGGACAGTACAACGACAACTTGTACGGCACTTCTCTTGCTGCTGTCAAAGACGTAGCGGACAAAGTATGCTTTGGGTTTTATGTGACATTGCATTTTGAAACGTGTTCTCTTTTTTTGAGAAATTGAAATCATTTTTTCACTTTCTTTGTTTCAGGGAAAGCATTGTATATTGGACGTGAGTGGAAATGCCATCAAACGGCTGCATGCAGCCACTTTGTTTCCTATTGCCATTTTCATTCGACCAAAGTCAGCCGAGTCGATTATGTGAGTGGAAAATATACATTTCTCAGACAAATGCAACGTTTCTTAATACACTTTCTTTGTTTTGACGTTTTGTGTAGGGATATGAACAAAAGAACGACAGAGGAGCAAGCCAGGAAAACGTTCGAAAGAGCTCAAAAGACCGAGCAAGAATTTGCAGAGTATTTCACAGGTATGAGACATTTTTGACAACTTGACGTTTTATGAAAAGAGAGAGAAAAAAAAGTATGACGTGTGGATGTCGTTGAAAGTTTTTCATAAAGTTATGACTTTAAAAACAACTAGAAACCTTTTGTTTGAAAAAAAAACTTTCTTTTTTTTGTGTTCATTAGCAATCGTCAGCGGGGAAACGCCAGAAGAGATCTATGAACGCGTGAAACGTGTGATTGCAGAACAAGCTGGTCCCACCATTTGGGTCCCTTCCAAAGAGAAAATTTAGATTTTAGTCATAAAAACAAAAAATATAATTGTTTTATTGTGTCTAAGATTATAATAAGTCCAAGTGTATAAAAAGTTGCAGTTCACTTCTGCAATTTTTAGTATGTTTTTTCATCATTGCACGCTGTTTTTAAACAAAAAACCAACTTCTATATATACGAAATAATGTTGTAGCATGTTGAATAACAGAATGTTCTATGAATTTTAATTAATAATGTGAATGATAAAATGTAATTAAATCTGCGTCCCTTTTTAAAGCAAAACTCCTGTTGCAACTTTTGGCCTTGGGCGATCACTGTACCCGATTTTAAAATAACTGTATTTTCTACACAATGTGTCATTGTCATTGTCCAATCTAATTTTAAGTGCCCGTTTTTAGTAAATCGTCGAACTTTATACTTTCGTGACCTTATCTTTTTCATGTCACTGCTTATTAGTTTTGGTAAGTTTGTGGTAATGTCAATTATACTGTAATGTCAATCAAATAATTGATTTTGATTCCAAAAAAGTTTGATTTGCTGTGAAAACAGTGATAAAACTGTAATAATTCCATTTTTTGAGTTTATTTGTTTTTTTTAAATAGGACTTTTGTATTGCACATCGCGTCGTATTGTTTTATTTCCGAATTTTTAAAAAATATTGTTGTAGTTTTCATAATAATTTAATGTTGTTGACGTTTTTAACCAAATATACAAGTGTAATGGTAAAATTCGTGAACTCTTGTGACCATGCGCTGCGCTGCATGTGACACTTGGTTGAAATCGAATAGACTATAAAAGTAGAATTATAAGAAATCTTTTCTAAAACTAATAAAATAACTAATAGTAAAAGAAATTGGTTTGTGTGGTCAAATACAATTCCAATTTCTTCTACATTAAACATTGCATGTTGAGAAACGAAAACGTATCTGCAAATCTTACAAGACACAAAAAATCGAATTTTAAAATAATAAACATTTTGAAAAAAAATTGACAACTTCGCAAAAAAAATAATGTCGAGCGGAGACGAAAAAGAATATAGAACAAAAAAGTATTCAACTTCTTTGCGCTCAAACGATGGGAAAACGTTGAACGCAAAAAATGTTATGTATTATATAAAATAAATTAAAATAAAAGTGAGCAATTTTAATTAGCAAAAATTCCAATCCAAAGGGAAAACGTAATATAATAAGAATTCAAATTAGATCTATCATTATTTGTTATCGTTGCTCATGAGAAGCATAAAAAAATGTTCAATAATTCTGAGTTCAAAAATCGAACTGAAGAGTATATTGGTTTTTTAAAAATGCTAATAATTATATTAAATTACAAATTCGTACTGATTCCGTAGACATATCTTTGTTGTTGCGGGGTGCTTGCAGTACTAATACGTTCAATTTTAACTAGCAAATAATAATTGTACAGAATTTAAATTATGAATTAGTGGTGTTCGTTGTTGTTGACTCTTGTTAAATGTCCATTGTTGACAAAAGTGATTGTGACTAAAATTGATTATAATTATAACTAAAAAAAATATCAAAATGACCTCAATCCTTTTTCGCTCATTTTTTTATTGAATGTTATAATATTTGTGATCTGTGGAAAATCAATCATTCTCGTAAAAAGTGTGAGAGACCGAAAAAAATTCGTAAGGAATTCTTGTCAATTCCTTTTTTAATTCACTGTTCATTCATTGTAGTCCTCTTTTATCCAATGTGACTTACAAAAAAACGAAAGTTTATGTGGTTTAAAAAAAATTACCTTAGGAGATTGAAAAATGTGAAAAATAATACGAAAAAATGATGATGAACATTTCCTGTGGTAATAGTAAAAAGGTTTTAGATGGTTTGTCTGCTTTTTGCATGTGGAATATTATATACGATGAAAGAATGATGGAGAAAGTCTATTGTGAAAGTGAAAGTCAAAATTGACGATAGAGAAGAAAAAAATGAATCATGTTGTTGTCGATGAACCAGAGAAATTCGTAATAAAATGTGTATGTAAAGTGAAATTTTAATTGCGATTTTTTCAAACTTCAGTTTTTAATTCAACGAGTAAATAAATAATTAACACAGCTATAAAGACGCATGGTTAACGTGTTTGTCGCAATCATAATCATTAAAAAACTCTGTCCCAAAGAGTTTACTTCCCGAGGAAGCAAAATGCGACGGAATTCGACAAACCCGCATTAATCCTCAATGCTTCCCTTAAAGGTTTGCTAGTTTCGACATGGAAGAACATTCCGTTCGGGTTCGCAGCGTAGAACCGTGCAGCGTTGATGTTTAAGGTCCCCCCGAGGAAGTCGACTTGATCCGGATATCGTTTCACGGTGTAGTTTCCGATGACCAAAGTCTGTTCAAGACAGGATGCAATTGGTTCGAAAATGGGTGGAAACTGTCTTTTCGTCGAGCTGTAAATGACGTCAGCGTCCGTGTCGTAATTGTCCTTGTTGAACCCGTGGATTTGGATGACCTTTGGATTGTCACTAACATCCGCCACGGCTTCCGTGAATGCATTGAAGTATGAAGAATTGGCTTTGCACAAATCCACATTGTCTCGGTGTGTAGTGGACCAAGCCCCAGCGACGATGTCGACATGTCTTGTAAGGAAATGGAAAGCGATTTCATGTGTGTACATGTCCGAAGGACGATGAGGAGCTTCAACTACGATGAATGAGTCAGACGATCTCGTGTTGTTGTTAATGAGGAGGCGAATCACGAAGAATCCTTGCCCTTCACTTGTCGACACCGGTTCCTGCGAAATGACAGCGAAAGTTTGCCCACCATGATCCAGTCGGCGAAGCGTCAATCCTAATGTTGACCATGATGCCACATCATCTTCTGTAAAACGTCCCGACTCTAATATCCTACTGAACAGGTCACGGGCTAAGGTCACGTTGGCTTCTGACGGTGGTCGATAGGTCGCGATGTCCAAGTATGAATTGAAAAAGACGGATTCCAATGGTGACGATTTCGTTGCATCTGGAATGTCACAGAATGCCATGATATTCTTACTTCGAATATACACTATGTCGACGTAGAATTTCACTAATTTTCAAACTTTTGCAAAATCTTATCACACAAATCAAAGATTTGTTCATTTATTACAGAAACTACCGTTTCAGGTACGCAGCTGACTGAGCTGACACTTTTTGTAAAAATTCGTCTGCTGCATTATCGATTACGACGAAATCTTTTCGTGAACTTGGCTTGCGTGAAAATCCGTGCAAAATCAATGAGATATGGGAGTTTCGTTTATATCAGTAAAAATAAAAAAGCTAAAAATTGTAATTGTGTTGCTATATGAGTTAAAAAATCATGAACTACAAAGTGACATGGAATCCTGTCAGGTGAATAAATTGCCCTTTTCATGAATATTTATTACCTTTTAATTCTCATAATATTAAACCTAAATGCCTAATTAAAAATTAACACTTACATCTCTGACGTCCACGTGCAAATTCACTTTTGCATACAATTGAGAAAGCAATGAATAATAGTAGCACCAAATATTTCTGCATGTTTTTAATAATCTTCTCTCCAAGTCTTTAGAACAGTGCAACTTTAATTCTTCAGTTTTTGAAGAGGAATGCAATTATGCAAAATGCAATGGCAATAATCTTCGGACCACTGAAAGCCTCCAGAATTTTCGCTGAATGTATACAAATACAATGGAGCTGTAATTGTAGTAATTTTACAATTATCTTTATCTTTTTGGTCGTTATTTATTGATTGCGAATTGCGAAACTCCATTTGACAATATCTATTTTTCACGATAAGGAACTAGGCAAATTGACATGAAATTGGTTTGCATTCGTTATTGAGATGACATTAAGTTGTTGACATGCAAAAAAAAGGTGTTTAGCAGTATTTCATAGAATAACATTACATGAGAAATTACATGCAAAATGCTTGATGTATGCATATGCCACGTGCCATGCCATATACCATATTTTCATGCGCTTTTTTTTACTGTAACAGCAGCGTATCATCTGCTGGTTCAGTTTGCGAAATTGCGATTTATTTTTGCAATACGGTCGTAAAGTGAATGAATGCGAAGATGTGAATGTAATGTTCCATAACCTTTTACATACATGCACAACATAAACTTAATGCGATGTTGCAAGACGCATATGTGAGCTGCTGAAAAGAAGGTCATGTGCTTCGTTTGCCTGTTAGCTGTTGTCAGCAAAAAAAGAGTCGCGCAAAAATCTTAGGACGCAAATACCAAAATAGTAAACAAACGATGAAGACTTTAGTTCGCAACATTCGCAAGTCAAAGTGTCGTTTTCGTTTCTTTGTCTCGTCGTTGTCTGAGAATAAAAAGAAAAAGTGTCGTTCGTAAAATGTAAAGACGAAAATGCAAACACAAAGCCGGAAATAGATTAATAATTATAGAATTACTAATTACTGTACATTTTTGGACTCGTTTAAAGGTGACGAACTGTTTACCAATTCCCTTTCATTATTGTATGAATTCAAGTGGAATCCAAATTTTGAAAAATGGAGAACCAGTTGAATCCATTGTTAATTGACTTGGTAAGACTTTGGTTTGTGAATAGAAATTGAAACATTAAATATAATGCAAAAAATGAAAGATTTTGATTGGGTTCATTAAAGTTGGTGTGTTTGACACAAAGATTTTAGAAAATATACTTGGAGTATTACAACTCCCCGACCTACTCAAATGCCGAACAGTGTGCAGACAATGGAACGAAGAAGCTTTACACGTGCTCCACTTTCGTCGTCGTCATCTGCGTGTTTACATCTCACCGAATTCGGATTACAGCCGACTCGTGTGCGCAATTGAATCTAACCCAGATTTATTCTCCTCCTTGCAATTGTACATGTTTAATTTATCCTTACACGAGAAAGAATGGGAAGATTTCTTTACCCGCTTCGGTGGTTTGATTCAGAATCTTCATGTAGCTTCCAAAGACCATGAATATGACCTTTGCCCTCTGCTTCGTAAGTGTGACCACCTCGAGAAACTCACAATCGGGTGGCAATTTCGGTGGGGCGCGCTCCAAGATTTTCCATCGCTTCCGGGTCTGCGTGACCTGCACTTCCAACATTGCATCGCACCGGAAAAACATGCTGAAGCACTCCGGCTCATCCTCCCGAATTCTCCGAATTTGCATTCTCTCCGGTTCTCATTTAACCATTTGAAAGGATGTGATCAAATCTATAAGGTTTTGAGTCAGAATGTTACCCGGGGTATTACCAATTTGCAAATATTCGCGATGCCGACGGAAAATGAGGATTTGACCCGACTGGGACAGTGCGATTGGTCATCATTGACCGTTTTTCGTGCTGGGGGACTCAACACGCTTTCTGGGAAGACAGTGGACACTGTCATTTTTGCAAATGTCCTTCAAAATATGAGAAACCTCGTTCATTTGGACATGGGGAACGTCCGATTCGACTGTGAGAAATCATTTCCGATTCCCGTGTTACCCCGATTGCTCACTTTGCGAATTCGGGCAAGTGCCGTGACAAGTGAGGATTTCTGGTTCAAACTTCCCATGCTCCAGATATGCAAACTCAAGAGTTTCGAGGACCATTTCACCGACTCGGGCATGAGCCAAGGACTTGTACATTTTCGTCAACCGAAAAATCATCCGTTTCGTCATAGTCGATTACGTGTTCTCAAAATGAAACTGTTTAAAAATTCAATGTTCCATTTCTCGTTCATGCAAGTGTTGAGCAATCTCACTTTTGTAGCTGTAACATCCTCCAATGCTGATGGACTTGGCGTTTTCTTAGACGCCTTCAGTGAGTGTCCTCGTTTGAACCGGGTTGACATTAAACTTAAGAATCTCTACTTTGAAAAATTCATTGAAGACGTGTGCGCCAACTTACTAGGAATTTCGAATACCTTCGCCTTCAGAGACGAGTTGAAAAATTCGCAAACTCAAAATGTGAAAGAAAATCTTCAGAAATTAAAAACGAGCAAGGGAATCTCAGATTTCAGATGTAAACTAAACCTCGAATAATCTAACTTTAACTGTACCATTAATATAATAATTAATCAAATAATTAATTTTCCAGCGTTGCATCGACTCACGCTTGAAAACTGCTGTGCGGAATGCATTTGTTTACCTTCCGCGTTAATCCTTGAAGGATTTCTCGCAATGCCCCAATTGCGACATTTGAACCTGATTGAATTTTCTGTAATTTTTCAAACAAATCGCAAAATAACTCTTTAGGAAAAGTTGTAAGGAATTTTATTTTTGGTTTTTATGCAGGTGAATCAATTCCTTGAATCAAAATTCCAAGAGACAAACGTCTCTTTGACGCAAATGAAAAGAAAATTGCGACCAACAAGACCGAAACGGGAACACGATTCGCTGACTGTTGGTTAAAATAATGTCATTTCATAAACTGTCAAACTGTGAAAGTCGTTATGTCGCCAGTAAAAAATATAATGAAAGCTGATTGTGTGTGAACGTTCGAAACTTGTGAATTATTCATGAGAATTACATCATTTAATAAGTTAACATTTCATAATGCATGATTCACGTTTGCTTCCGAGCAGTCATCATTTTTGTCATTCTAATAGGAGTTCCTTGAAAAGGCATAAATTAATTGGATTTCCTGAAAGTAAAATCAACAAATAATGAAACCGGAGCTTGTGACAAGCTTTTGTTAATTCACATGATATGATATAATGCGGTATTTCCACGTGTAAAACTGTCACCTTTTCAAAGTTTCAAGGACTTTTCACGAACCTTTTCGAGTATATAAAGACACAAATTTCATACATTTGATATTAAGCACAAACATATCGTCTCATCTTTTCAAATCTTCAAATCTTGGAAGGTAAAAGTATGGCAAAACGTCTTTAAAAAGTAAATTCAACTTTTCCAGTTTTTTAAATGTTTTTTTTTTGGTTGAAAAACAGAAATCATGAAGGGAGCCGTCATTTTCGGATTCGTCTTGGTCTTGCTGGTGACTTTGTCTGCTGTGGAATGTGGATTCTTGGGAATTGATTGGGGTCAGGTCAATGCAGCTTGTACCGTTCGCTGCGCTGACTTTTGGCGTTGCACCATTAAAGACGGAGCTGCTGCTGGCCGTTGCACATATCCCAAAAATTGCAACTGTGATGAATTCGCCGGTTGAAAAGTGACACTTAACAATGTAAACTTACCCGAATCCTTCCAATTCAAAATAACGCCATTCGAAATATACTAACTAACTAATCAAAAAGAATAATTACGAGTTTTCACTTTTTATGCTTTCACTTTCGCAATTTCGCATTGAGTCATTATGTTCATTTATAGCATATCGGAAATCTCGATTGTCGACTGTTGAGTCTAAGAAGCTTGGACTTTGAACTCGACCCGACATTTTTAGATATTTTCTTCACTAATACAATTATACAATACGTTAAAAAGCTTTGAGGAAAGTTTCCTATTAGCAGACTAAAGCAAATCAAAAATAATGCAAGCACTTTCCCCAAACGGGTGACATTACGTATAAGTTAATGAAATACTATTTCTGTGTAATGTTAATTGTGCCAGTTATTACTTTATTACTTTATATCTACAAAGTACAAACACCATAAAATATAAACAAAACACGGATAGTTTTTTTGGAGTATATAAATCGACACGAATTTCCACACTATCATCATTGTCTCTATTCGCATCTTTATAAATCTAATTACAACTCATAAGTGAAAGGTAAAAGAAAAGGTACCAAATTAATTTTTGTTAAAATTATGATTATCAAAAGTTTTGAATAATCCACTTTTTTTTGGTACAAATAGGAAACAAACCTAAGCAGTCAAAATGAAGGGAGCAGTCATTTTCGGTTTCGTTTTGGTCTTGTTGATGACTTTGTCCGCTGTGGAATGCGGATTTATTGGAATTGACATAGGTTGTACCGTTCGCTGCGCTGACTTTTGGCGTTGCACGATTCTACAGGGAACTGCTGCTGGAAATTGCGCTTATCCCAGTAATTGCAACTGTGATGAATTCGCTGGTTAAAAATTGTAGAATTCAAAAAAACCGTCGAACAACCTTATAAATATTTTACTTGAAAAAAAATGTTGCTTCTTGACATGTCCGTTTACTTCATCCTATAAAATCAATAAAGAAAGCAAGTATAATCTATTTACTCTCTCTCAATTACAACGCATGCTTTGGTCGTTTGGCAGATACAGATAACTTTATGATTATAGTTTGATAAGAAACTGGGATAAAGTTGAGCATAATGATTTCTTGATTACATTAGGTATTATACTTTGCATCACGAATTTTATTAGCATTTGATTACCTTTGTTCCTTTGATGTGATAATGGCTATCATCGGAATGGGTGGTATCTGGATTGATGGAAATCTAATCCTAATCTACTATCAGGATGGAAATCTCGTTCACTGCAGAATTCGAGTGTGATTGGGGTCCGGTCAAACCGTTTTGAACTGTTGCTTACTTCCAAAGTTGTGCACTTCAAAAAGGGCAATTCAAATTGGACGCTGCAAATGTCTCAAAATTCCACCTGTTGTGCCTGTGATGTGATGGCATCGTCCCCCGTATGAACAAATGTGAACAAACATTTAAGCTTCAAGTACACTTTAAACATCCATGAAACATTTCAAAACTGTCTTTTAATGATTCAATGTCAAACGGATGATAAGTTACAATAAACAATGCACGTTTAATTTTAATACAATCTTATCATTTCTAAGCTTTTCAATTTCATTTTCTAACGTCGAATGTTTCTCATTCTCCCACATCAAAAATTTGATAGACAATATTATATATTTCAAAAAATGGTTGTAGTAAAGTTCGTTTGAAGAAGCAGTACAATTCACAGTCAACTTCATGTGGGGTATTTTAATCGTATTAGGCATTCATATGGATTAATTAATTACGCATTCATTTCAAGGTTGACAAGATTAGATAATTTGTAGGATTACAATTCATTATGTTGGTTTGGCTTCTATTTATGCCTATTTTGGCTATTTATGCTACTCTGATGCTGGGAAGATGCAATTTGACTAAATGCTACTAAACTATGAAGCATTTACCTTAAACGGTATTAAAAATTCAAATTCACTGATTTTAACATTAACTAATTTCGTATATCGCAAAAATCCTAAACAATCTTTCGAGAAACGGAAAACTACTGAAAATTAGTCTCATGCCCAAAAAATGTATACAGTATACGCCTTTGAGTTTTCTCACATTTTCATCAATCACGTCACCACTATTTTTTCGCGACTTTACAAACTAATAAACTTAAAAATCAATGACGTCATCATTTCGGCATCATCATCACTTTCATTTCACAATAATTAAACGAACAATCACATCCAATGTAACAAATCACTGCACACTGCACACCCATCATTCACGTGATATATTTTTTAGTATCAGTGCGAAGGTTGATGCGACAAAAAATAGTTGAAGTCAACGAGTTTAGATCAACTAACCTCTACAAGATTAATACAATTAATTAATTTAATGATATTATACTGAACTGAAATATGTCACAACAACATTTGAATACTTTGGCTTTTTCGTTGTGGATATAAATAAACTTGGAGTCAATCTGAAAATCTGCAATGTCCATGGAATCTATGGAAAAAACTGACACGCGACACGCATATTTTTCCGATTGGGTCGATTTTATATTGGCCGACGGCAAAAAAAACAGTGCAAAATCTTGGCACGCGATGACAAAAAAGTTAACTTCAAAGAAATTAGAGCACCTTTTTCTCTGGATGACGAAAATGAAAGTTAATTACACACCTTAGCATTCGTGGTTTTCGCAAGTGTGAATTAAATGAAAGTGGAACGGAACGAAGAAACTTGGTTAGAAGAAACAAGGAACGAAAATTGCGTATCATTCACTTATTCCAAGTAAACCGTCGGCCGCAGCGTCCTTTTTGAATCCAGAAGCTTCGTAGATGGAACGTACAACATCGTCTTCGATATTCGGGAACATTTCTTTCAACTGTTTGAATGACAAAAGGTCAAAATTGAATGTACAAAGTCATCATTTTCATAAACTGGGTTGGAAATTGGAAAGGAATGTGAAACGCACCTGCTTAAAGTCTTCTTCATTGAAAGTAGGTGCTGGAGGTTGCACAGCCACACTAACAGGCTGTGTACTTTGAAATACTTGCGGATGTTTTCTCGATCCCCCGTGACCCGTATGATACCCGGGTGCAACAACAGTCACACCCCCCGGTGCCTGCACGTATGACATAGGAGGAGCAGGACCAACGGATCCCGGTGGAGCAGCCATAAAACTAAACACAAGAAGAATCTGTCCTTCTTTGCCTTCCCCTTGTTTCCCATTCAAAGGGTACCATTCTTCGATTGTTTCTCCTTTGAACACATCTTCTGGGATTGTTATGTTCGAATGGGCCACGAGCTCATCCACTGAAAAGTTGCACTCGTCGTAGATTTCCAAATAAATCTGGTTGATGCCCATTGGCAAGAAACTATCAATCAAGATCAAAGATCATCAGAACATCAAACGATCTCCAATCCATTCATTTCCCTTTCAACCTTCTACTTTACTGCACCATCAAGGTCAAATGTCACTGGTCATTTGTCACGTACCATTGAATGGTTTTGTTCCATCGAGGATTTTTTGCGCCGTTCACATCAGTCGGCGTCTCATAAATGTTGTGTCCTATGTGGATTCTTACGTACGGGTCCATTCTTGTCATTCCGTAATTTTTAATGAGCTTTGCCTATTAATGGGGAAAGCAATAAAAAGAAAGCACTTGAAAATCTCAATTGCCCAATGCCACAGTTGCAGAATCCCATAAAAATTCCTAGTGTCATTAACAAGATTATTGCGCAATTAGCATTCACATCGGCTGCTACATGTAATGTGAATGTGAAGCTGCTGATGACATGACTCATCTTCTGCTATGCTATAACACTCAAGGTCAAACTCGTCAAACATGACAATTAGCATCGTCACAATGACGAAATGCAGCGTATGCACAGTCAACAACCTAAAACTCCCTGATTAACGCAACGGCAGAAGATTACGTGCGCAACAATGGAAATGCCCATGTTCTCTACCCTTGTCACAAAAACCCGAACGTGACGAGAATGCAAAAGTCAGCACGGTTAATCATCACCGGAGAACGATGACATAAAATGTAAACAATACAAAAAAATGTCAACAACAAAAACTGGTGATATAGTTACAATTCACACCTGCATGACAGAGATGAGGAGCCGCCCACGAATATTCGTCGGTTGTTGTTGAACATACGTTCGATTTTGGTTCAAATTAAGCTGTTGATGAAGGGCCAATGCGGCTTGTTCATCCATTCTTTCTTGGATCTGTTGAGCAGTCAAAGGCTCACCTGTCCAATTTAAAAAACAAAAGAATTTTTAATTTTTAAAACACGAAAATGAAATGTCACATTTGGAAATTATACGAGAAACTTAACGACACTCAAACTTATAAACCTTATGTGCTATTTAAATAATATA
>JABASF010001974.1:0-17736 GCA_019776145.1 Harlomillsia oculata
TCATTTCCTTCAGTTACACGAATAAACACCAACTTGCCCGTGTCACTGAAGTAAGTTAATAAGACTTATTTCGGAACAAGAAAATAAACTGATGTTCAATTAATACATTGACAGGTGTCACATACACTAAATTCTGTCAACAAAATCAGCTGTAGTAAACTGATAGTTTATGTTCAAGTACGAAGTAACACATAACAGTTTGACACACACTAAAAAACACATGACTTTTGACAGCACCATGTGGAAATGTTAAAGCTGTTTTTTAAAAAACTCGCTTTTTGAAGGGTACGATTTGAAACTAAAACAATTCCCCAACTATATAATCACATTGAAATACGATCCAAAGTCGGTTATCAACAATTATCCATGAAAACACAGTACTTCCTTAAAAAAGGATCCTTGGATAAAAAGCTACAGAACTTTTGAATTGTAATGTTTAGTTCATTACAAGTACAAATAACTAAAAAAAACACTAATAGTTGAAAGATACATGGAACGAATCACTCAACATTGTCTGAGGATGATGACAAAATTACGTTTCAAAACACATTGTCATTATTAATCGTACTAATAACAAATCCCACTGGCACTGTCTTCATGATCCAAAATGACAACATAAACACAAGTGACTTTTCACACTACATTCCGGCAAACTGTGTGGTATATACAAACCGTTGAGAAGGAAGCTCTACACTTGAATTAAAAATATTAAATCCAAACCACTCAGGATAAAAAGTAAAATAATAGTAATTGAGCAAGTACCCGTATTTTCGGATGCTGAAGTTAACGGGTCACTAATTCGGGGCCGCTTCGTGGGCGGCCCTTCTATCTGATCCGCCATTCTTACTTCATGATTGTTAAATGTTTAGACACTGTACGTAGTTGCACGTGTCAAATGAACCAAAGAACAAATGAGAATTGTCATGAAGCAAGTTCTCGGAAAGGTCAACGGGATGCAGACGGCCCGCCCGAGATAGTCGAGAATAATTTTCTTATTTAGGCGGCTTGTCGCCTTCACGCTCTACTGTCGTCCAACTCCGGGACCACGAAGCCAACCCTAGCCTTTCCAAACTTCTTCTCAGTGTCTTTCTGGAGAGAGTCAGTAGAGTCGGACTACTTTTCCAAAATGGCGTTTCTCAAGACTTGGTCATAGCTAGGATGAGACGACGTTGTTCATTCGCAGCGACTCGCCACTCCCTTTTCAATTCCTACACGAAAAGACATTGGTCCATTCAACCCCAGAGCTGTTCCTCCCAATGTATATGGACGCAACTCTTAGGATCCTTTATACCTATAACGCACAAAATGATCCCAACATCACATTCACATCATCATCGGGGAACTCAAACTCAACTCTTCCTTACTGCTGCTTATCCAAGTCGCCTTCACATTTCACAGTATACACAAAACCACTTCTTCTCACCTTCTGCTTCTTCTTTGCCTTTTCCCTCTGCCTCATCAACTCATCCTTCCACTCCGCAAATCCACTCACTCCTCCGGCATCTTCCAACAAACGGCGTCCAAATCAACAGTAAACCCGCCTTTTTCTCAATCGTCTTGTTCGTCAGGTCCTTCGCCTCCAAGTAAATCCGACCGTCAACAACAATCAAACTATATTCACAATCTCTCTAGTTTTCTTTCATTGTTCATTATTCAATTCTTGTTCTCGTGTCTCTTATCTTCATTCCTTAACACTTGTTGTGTCCGTGTCCACTACCACTTCGACTTCCTAAGAAATACTAATTTTTCGCTTTCGATATCGCCAAGTCCACCAGGTGAGAGTACTACGACGCCGTTCTCGTCCTTTCACGCTCCGCTTGTCATGTCCAACTGACGGGCGAGCTGCTAACGTTCTCTCTTTAAATACCGTCATGATCCGTCCCGCTTGCACTGTCAAAACGTAACAAAATCGTTTTTACCAATTCAGCATTAAGTTTATATTGTACAAATTGTATTGTGTATTACTCACCTTCCGAGTCATTCATTTATATAGTATAGAACAGAACTCACAATAGACTTTATACATAATACTGGATTGGTTACTGAATTGCCATTTTAACGATTCTTCGTGTTATGTTCCATCTTCCACGCAAGTTGTCCTTGTCCTTTCCCAGATTTCTTATCGTTTTGTGAGTGCGTTTAGTAGATCTTCCGTTTAATTCTTTTAGTGTGAGTCACTTTACTATCATAATAATCATCAGGCATAACTAGTATATCCCTCGAAGCCCGTAATCACTCAAGACTCAACTCAACCAGTCAAGGCAGTAGGCAAGTCAATCAGCTGGCATTGAACCTAGAAATCAAGAAGAAGCATTTGATTTAGTTCGTTTGAATTTAATTACATTTAGATTGTTATTATTTAATGTATTATACATAGGCTGTACTATTCAGGTTTTATAGTTAATTGTATTAGTACTTGTAATTCTATTATAGCTACTGTCAAATATATTAATTTCTGTGTTTTATAGGTGGCCGAAATGAGTGAAAGACAGAAGGAAATCGAAGCGGTCATCGGCCTGATGGAACCCACTTTCGAAGCTATAGATCCTGTGATGATTCCTGGTGTTGAACTGGACACCGAGGTTGTTATTGTGACCACAAAGTCCCGAATGGCCATGAAGGTTCAGGGGTATATTTGCTCACATGAAACGGGAACCATTTGTTTGAGAGACTGCACGGTTTCTGCATTTACAATGGAGAATTATGCTTCTCGTGTTGATATTAAAATCGACGACATTATGACAAGTATACTTAATGAAACTACTCGAAATTAATTATTATTACGCAGTTCTTGAATAATTACGTTTTAATCAAATTGTTTGTTTTGCTATTGTATATAGTCCACGAAGTTGTCCGAAAATCTACCGTTACTCGGGACTTGGAAGTCATTTATGTTGACGAAAATCAGCACGATTACTTCGTATGATTATTACATTTTCTTTTTAAACTAAAATATCCAGCTTATAATCATTTGTCTGTCTAACTATAACTATCTTTTTTGTTTGGATTTATTTTGATATTATGCATTCATTATTGCAGATAGAATACTTGAAATATGTGGATGAAGTTGCGCTGTCAGGATTTGGAAACTATGACCAATTGTCCTGTATGAGATGGGTGGCCGTTTCAGCCGGTGGAAACTTATTTTTATTCGACATTGGTGAGCCGCCGAAACAGGAAGTCTTCAGAGCTTTACGAAGAATATTTAGGGACAAGAGACTATTGAAAGTTGTCCACGATGGACGAGGTCTCGCTCAGAGTGTGTTTCACGGACAAGACATCAAGTTGTTCAACGTGTTTGACACAATGGTACAATATTTAAAGTTATCAAGTTAATCTGTATTAATTAATTGGGGTAAAGGTAAAGGGTAAGACCGACAGGATAACAATCTGTTCTCAGCGGCAGCCTTTGAAAATCTCATGCCTTCCACTCACAATGCTCATGAATCCGTTTCAAGAGAATGAAATATTTGTTTGATCCAAGATTTAAACTAAACTATGAAACTATGAGGGCTTTATGCATGGTCTAGTATCACACAGCCAGCGTTAACTTTACCTCGTTTTATAAAATCACTAATCAGTGCTAAAAATATTTTTTTGGTTACAGGCTGCTGAGACCTTTGTACGATTCCTAATTAGACCGGAGAATTTTCGAGAACAGGTGGATGTCAACGACAGCTGGATGAACAAGACTCTTGCTTCTACACTGGAAATTTATTTGCCTTACATCGCTGATCCAGATGATATCAAAACTTTTAAGCGATATGAAAAATACGTGGCTCACGCTTCTAAAGGGTATTTGAACACCAACCCTCTTCATGACAAGGTTGTAAAGATGATGGAAATATCTGTCAAGTACTTGATGGACTTGCACGCAGTGTTTAAATCTGCATATGAGGAAAATATTAAAAAAGCGGTAGATAAACAGATGGAGAAGATATCCAACTTGACAAGACTAGGTGCTCGACTACAGAAGGTAAATGAATACATTTGACGTTATTCGTACTTTCAGCGCTGTACTTTAAGCCAGTTGATTTTTAAAACAGTAAAATGTTTCTTTCGTTTCCGTAGAACAAATTGGAAATGACCCTTCCTTTGGGAATGCTAATACCCAAATGGAAACCAGAATTTGTGTCCGTGGAAGAACTTTTGCGCCGAAACGAAATAAGTCTGACTACCCCAAGAGTTGTGTTCTCTCCAGATAACGTGGTACCAGATGCAGATAACTGACTGACTTTCAATCTGAAACCTCCAATCAGTATTATACTATACTGGGTATATTAAATGCATGTTTTTAAATTTACATAGGTACTTACTGTTATTTTCTAATTTTTCTAATACGTTCCGCTTTAATTTTGTTTCCATTGATTTTCCACATACATTTGTGATTCCAGACTAGATACTACCAATTTCAAAGTCAAATATTTCGTGTCACATTGACCTAATTAATATAATAACCAACTGTGTGCTATTGCTATCTATAACCTAGTGTCACATAAGTCATCTCTACTCGGTATATAACCAGTGCGCTATATTTAGTATTAGATTCATTTTGATATACGACTGTGTGCCTTCGATCAGTACAAATTGCAAACTGTTTTGACATTTGTAGCAACGAAAAGTCTGATTTACAATGAATGTACCGACTGATAATTTCTGACTCGTATACCGATGCAGTTAGTAAAATAAACTATAATACTCAAGTCAAATTATACATCCTAACATGGCCTGTAGCTTAAAGTGTCAAGGCTTTAATGTCAGTTTGCATTTTATTTTTACAATCAGCTGTATTTTTAGTGAACCATGCGTACTCAAGGGTCCAGCCTCCAGCGGCTTCTAGGATTTTCAATCAACCTGCTAATCTGCTAACCTGTATAAATTGGAAGAGATTATGTTACTATAACCTATAACATCTCCTAGGTCCTAGGGTTAACGACGAGCGAGTTACAGAAAATATGTTGATCATCGAATCCCGATTTATCCTGATCCCTGATATACGTGATAGGAATGGAGGCTGGAATAGCGGGATAGGGATATAATATGGGCTATATGGGATACCGAGAAGGAAACCACGACCGAATCCTAATCCTATGATCGTCGTGAAATTAAAAAAGTGAAATTTGAAATTAAGTAATAATAGTAAGTCGTATGTCACATGTCGTTGTCGATCAGAACAGACAGAAACCATATTTCTTAACAATACAACCAATCAATAAACCAAGGAAACGGAAAACGGAACGTTGTATTATAGAACAATGCATTCCATTTCCATTGAAAACGCAAAAGGCAGTTAAAGTTAGAAACAATAAGTGAATGCTTGAGCCAAAAATTATATAGCCATATATAACCATTATTATGGTTTAGTTTAGGTCATAACACAAATATTTTATGAGCCCATAGTTCTATACACAAGAGTCTATAGTTTATAGTGCCCATTCATATTGTGTCGTGTCCTATATAATATTTATAACAGCTTTATGACGTGTACAAGAGTCGAATAAAAATGCTTACGTTCACCTACGTAATAATGTTCGAAATCCTACATTTTTTAGAATTAAGTAAAAAAAATCCCAGCTGCATTAAGAATTTGACATGAAAGGAAACGGTTATTGTATGATGCAACATGCAAAAATGATACTACAGCTACAAAGAAACCGTCCCTCTTCCTGGAAGGTTCTTCAAGGCGAGGAAGAATGAGAAAGAGTTGTGTGAAAACTTACCAACCAGACCGCGCCACGCGGAACTTTCCAGGATTGATGACTTGTTACAGTGGACTTTTCCCTATTCTACCTTATTTACACGTGCAATCTATCTCAATTTGATGATTTGATACATTTCCTTACTTTATAATGATACAGCGTAAAGGGTATAGGTCAAACCTTGATCAATCTTCATGAACACCCTATGTATCTGATGAGCATCAGAATCAACAAACTTCTCCATTCTGACAGCCTAACTATGGAAAAATGATTGAAAAAACGCTGTAGCCTTACCCATGTACTACTGGAGAGTCCTGTCCAGCACCAAAAGTATCAGTTTGGACATTGAGAGTCCCGAAAAATCTCAAAAAACGGGACTAGTCTTCGTCCTCAAACGTGGAAAGTGGAATGGTCCTCACACCTCGTCGCATACCTCCAGACTGCAACGCAAGGCAGGAGCTTAGCATCCGCCACTCGCCAGCAATCAACTTGCAATCGCTTGTTGGAAAAGGCAAAGCAAAAGAAATGAGAAATGACTAATAGTGTGAGTGAGCCGAGAGCGGAGGATTTGCACTCTGGACGCTTCACTCATTTGCCTTCCCTTTATTTTATGCCTGTGCGATCGTATATTATAATATTTATACGTACTTATCATGTCAAGGCGATAAAATGCATGCTTTAATAGGTAGTCACTTGGAAAAATAGAATGTAACTTTCAACTTACATTTGGACACGTTTTACAAATCGGCTCACCATACTTTGTGATATTCAATATAGTTCTTATTCCACGTGCCTATCCCCATTGACTCTGTCATATAGAACAACGTACAAAAGGACAAGGGTCATTCAAATTTCAGGTCAAGTAATTTAATGTTAAAAAGACAGCACTTCCGAGAAGAAAAAGGAACGACCTCAAATGAATCCCTTGTTATTCGGGTTGACTTGATAATTGCTACTAAAATTGATTCAATGTGGATGCCATAATGTGTTCGTATGTGTCAACCACAAAGAAAGGCGAAAAATCCAAAAGTTGAATCAAAAGTAAAAACGTACCTGTTAAAAGAACCACTGCTCTGAAGAGAGTCCCGTCCCGATCTAACCCACTAAATGCTCAATTGAAACATGGTGGCGATGAGGTGATGACGGCAAGACGAATGGCAAATGGCGGCAGACTGGGCAGACTACAATACAACCATGCTACTAAACCTAAGCCGCCATGCCACCATGACACATGCTGACGACAGCTTTCCGCCCTGGTCTTGCTTTCGTCAGTCTCACACAGTGCTTGATCTCCATGGGCTCTGGACTAGATGCTCGATCTTCCATTTACTCACCTCATCACCTCATCTATGAATATCAATAGGCAAAGGGCCGTGGCCGGGCGCGGGCGGGCCACTCGGAAAGCTAGAAAAACCAAACATTATAAAATCGTGGGCATAGCGTAGCGATCATGGCCAAATCCAAATACCCAGCCGTGCCCCCATAGTTTTATGGAAAATGACATTTTTGTTTTTACACTAGCACTCTTTTCACCTCTTTTCACCCATCGTTGCATTATACATTGCATTTGCATTGTAGAACATTTACATGTTATTGAATTAGGTTTCCGTATCTATGGTTTGTCAAACGGAGAGGCCAGGAGAGAGAATCTGAGTTGCCGTCCAACAACCGTGCGTTGCTTTGCTTTGTGCTTCAAGAGTCAACCCGAGATGAGAGTCCAAGACCGCTTCTCTTCTCCTCTATTCTTGCCCGTCGTCGTCTTCTTGGTTTTAACCATGAAATGTGCATCGAATCCGAATGGAATAGGGATAGGAGAGACCAGGAGAGAGTCTGAGCTGACTGAGCTCTGAGCCTAAAGAGTAAAATGACTAGAGGGAAAAGAAAAGGGGTTTCTCTTTCTTCTGGTGGAAACAAAAAGAGAAGTGAATAGTGAATTTATACTGTATAAGGCGGAGGCGTGTATGGGTACAATCTCGGTAGGTAACAAACGAAAGCAATAGTGTGAATGTGAATTCATGAAAGGACCACAGGGTTTATCTATGGACTAGCTTCATTCTGCTACTTGCTACTGGACTATCATTTAAAAAAAGCTGGAGCAATTTCATTCTTCCTTCAATTTTTTGTACGGTTTTTATATATATCTGGGGCGTACCTCAAATATCACGGTAGGTAAAAGCCTTAAGATAGCGTGCTAGTGCTATCATCCAAAAAAAATGCGTCACCGCTCACCGTCTCACACTGTCATTAAATGTAGTCGATGTATGAATGTTTCAGATGAGGGTTTTTTTTCAATTTGCTCCCCACGAGATAATCCAGTAAAGTTGTAATAACACAAAAAAGGACAATACTTTTGTACTCTAACACCACACTCCACACTATTTTAACCGGTTAGTCATGATTTACTTTTCTGTAAGTGAGATGTGTATTCGATAAGATGTGGAAAATGTTTTAAAGGAGCATGCACTATGGATGTGATGACAAAGTCGATTGAATGACTTCACATAAGCATTATTTTTGTGGGAGAGAGCAAGGGTGAGAGACACTATGTACGCTTCACAGACTGAGAAATATTAAAGGCGTAGAAGATCGCATCGTAAAAACCAAGTCATGTACTTGGTGATATAATATAGGGAAAAGGAAGTCATTTCCAATTTTATGACACTGCAAGTTCTCGTCGACAGAATACCAGGCTTTTGTATGTACGAACCTTATTATTTTTATAGTGGTAGCACCACCAGCCCAACATGTCAACAAAGCAAAAAGCAGGAAATGCTCCCGAGTTGCAGCACCACCAACCACGGGTTGCTACCCTGGGTTGAAAAATACAATACAGGTTCTCATCTGATCTCGTCGGATCTCAATTCTCAATGTAATATCACTCAGAGATAATAGGTTTTGTATGCAGTCCGCACGTTATTAGATCGGATGTGATGTGTCCTTGTCCTTCCAACGTGTGCCTGCTATTTAATTTTTTCTGAAGGGTCCGTATTCGTTATTCAATTTGTAAGTTTAAATTCAGACCGAAACAGTTTATAATGTTCGGGTTCTGTGTCCTTTGCATTTCGGTGGATATTTTGCTGTTCATTGGGCGCTGCCACCCCCACAAGCAGATTCAGCAGGTTGGCATCATTTTAGCAGTGCAACGCGAATGAGGTTCAAGATGTTCAATGCTGATAACGGTGCAGCCGTGGTATTAAGGCGACAGAGGAAGGTTTTGGTTAGTTTGGTAAGGTCATATAAATTCTTGATAGAAAGGAAAGCAACCACGAATTACGAATTCAAGTATATAGACGAAAGTACAAATTTAAGTGGTATAAAAATGAAAGACCTTTCCACGAATGGTGTGTGCGTGGACTCGCGTGGGCTTCGATTGCTATCAGTACATGAACCCATCTATGTAGAGATTATTTGTATGAAATGTGGGGTTGAGGAGCATTGCATTGGCTTTGCAATGCTCAAAATGCGTTTTATAAGGAACTCCGGAACACGGAACATACAAGCTTGGAAAGTCTGTATTGAATTTCATGAGGGATGACGGACGGGAATGAGAGTGAGAGTGAGTATTGGTTTTGGTGGTGGTTGACGGTTCGGATTTAGTTGTTGTGAACTTGAAGCCTTTGGAGTTGGAACAGACGGAGAGGGGAGGAGGGTTGGATTGGATGGATGGATTTTAGATGATTTGAGCGTGCATCGAACGACTGTCCATGGATCAAATGCACAAAAATAAGAGAGATCTATAGTAGACGAGGCAACTCACGGGTTTTTTTTATGCTTGGGATACTAGATACTACCTACTTTGGATGTATATGTACAAGTACAAAACCAAGTTGTTTAGTTTCTTTTTGCAAAGGCAGAAGGGATAAATCGGGTAGGTGGTTGGGCATTGAAAATGTTGGGTCGTGGTGGTGGTAGTGAACAGGTCGCTGGGTTCGGTTAAGTCGCCTGAGCCTCTCCCATGACATGGAAAGGAGGGAAAGTAGATTGCGTTGCGCACCCGAAATTCGGAGCGGGCTTGAAGACGTGCTTACCTTGTAGGGTACAGTGTTCCCTGTGTGTCTAAACTACTGCCAACTTTACCCGGGTCTTCTGTACACAAACTGCTACTACCTTCTGTACGTCGTACTACCAGCCAAATCAACAGACAGGCTGTTGTAGCGGGAATGCAAAGGCAAGGAAGAAAATGGTATTATGGAATGGATGGAGGGAGTGGAGAAATTGTGCTGGGTTGCTCCTGCTGAAGCCGCCGCCGTCCGCCGTTCTTGAAGAGTTCTCCGTCGACAAATGCTAAGAGACTCCCCTTCTCACTCCTCACTCTCACTTTGGCATTGCCTTTAGACAACACTGTCCTGGGTAAGCTGAGAGGCGAAGTCCTTCGGATTCAGGCTTTCAGGCATTCTCAAGATTCAGGTCCTCCAAGGAAGTACAAGTAAGAAGCAAGTCTAGTGACGCTTGTCAAGATTCTCCCTCTTGCCTTCTCTACCCAAAAGGAAGACGAAGCATTCAGCATCCGAGGAGTGTTTTAGTCTGCTCCAACGATCCCTGCGCTTATGTACCAGCAAAAGCAAGGGAAGGCTTGAAGACAAGACAAGCAAGGCGAGTTCTTTTTCGTTCCTCACTTGTTAGATAATCCTGCCTCAGCCCTCT
The DNA here is from genome assembly GCA_019776145.1 of Harlomillsia oculata. Lineage (NCBI taxonomy): Eukaryota > Metazoa > Arthropoda > Collembola > Entomobryomorpha > Oncopoduridae > Harlomillsia > Harlomillsia oculata. The sequence goes on from JABASF010001974.1 coordinate 10,344, forward strand.
TCCCATCGAAAACATCAGCGCATTCCCTCAGTCTCCAACTAAGTTCGGCCTAGGCTATAGTCAAAATCTTTGCGTCTCGAGTTCTCGAGTCTCGGTCTTTCAGCTCTTCTCATTCTCCTTCAAAACTCGGCTCATAAGCTTCCTGTGTACTAGCGTCAAACATCTTCCAGCACTCATCAGCTGAACAACCCAAACATCAACAACTCCGAGAACCTCCTCCCGACTGGTCGTTCGCCTCCAGTCCAAAGAGAGCCACTGTCAAACGCCACTCTATCATCACTAATTACTTGTGTTCACGCCGTGTTCACTCCTACCTGTTAACGTGTTCTGTAAATTGCAGCTCTAGTACAGAGAACCCACGCCAACAGGCAAAAACATTTGTGACAGTTCATTCTACCTATAGTACACATCAAAACACATATATAGCAAGCTTCTCCTCAAGGCCGGATTATATTTTCATCAAACCTCAAAGGGTAATAGAAGTTGAGCTACAATATACAAAAAATTCTTAATTTTGAGTATAACCAATAATCACCCCGAAACAACAACAGCTACTACAACATACAGATTTATTAATAGTAAATCGCATCATTGCAACATATCAAGTTCAAATCAGTGGACCAAATCCTAAGACTTTGAGACTTGACACGAATGTCATATCTGATCTAAGAAGTTCAAGGGGAAGAGTGGATCATCATTTTCTTCATTTTCATCTCCTCTTCATCTCTTGTATATTCTCTGATCTCATTCAAAAGCTATAGAACGGAGTCCTCCGGGTGCATGCACAAGTAGGCACGATCAACGTCGACTCCACTCTCAACTATACATCTTCAAAACTCAGCAAGCGGAACAGAAAGGAAGCTCCCGAGCAACAGCATAGTTCCACACGTAAAAAAAACTCTTCAAAATCATCTCTGTAGTGTTTACATGTCATTCTGCCCATTGCTTTCGTCGTACAAGCATCATCAAAAGTAGCAAGCCTCTTTCAAATTGTTCCAACAACCATATATACTGTATACATTATTTATCATAATATCGTTCAATGCAAAAATCCTAACCAGGCCTGATCCAACATACAAATATTCTTATAACTTATTTGAATTTCACAAAGTCTACAATTAGAAAAAGTGCATACAGGTGTGCTAATTGCATTTTCTATTTGACAACATTACAGCCAAAGACATAGTGCGAAGTGTCATACAGAGATTGTGTATGTGAGAAATGTGAGTGGAATGAACATACTGTAGATTCTTGAATGCGAAAAGGCAGATGCTGGATTTTTTTCCCACTTGTCACAGAGTCTGAAAGACACAATAGGAAAGTGAAGTGAACAACGTTTGCGACGTCGTCGAGGAAAGCAGCAATACAAGACAAGAGACAGAGACACCCGCATATAATCACACAATCGCAATCAAGTGAATAGTACAGACACACACGGAACATAGCAACAGCAACAGCCTTCTCATAAATATCGTATTTTCGTGAGCAAGCGGGTATTGTCGGGACTCAGATTTTTCTGGATAAAAACCTCTGTGGAATCGTTCTACTGGACAAGTCTCCCTTTTGTGAAAAAGTACATTTACTTTTCTTTATATATACCAACTCCTTTTAATACTAAAACTTCGCTTCTTCTAAGACTGTTTTACAGACAACGCACAAAAGCGTACACTAAACTGTAAAAAAACGTGCATGTATCCTCTCTTGTCAGTGGATATTGCCTGTAACAACTTCTTTGGCCTTTTACAAGCCCTATAAAACCTTTAATCAACTCGTCTCATTTTCCTGGAATTTATAATAAAAACCAGTGAAGCGTGTGTGACAAAACCCGCATATACTATAGCAAATATTATACGGTGTGCTCGTCTGTGTCTCATTCGCTTGCACCTGTCGTTAATAAACTTTGGTGAATCATTAGTAAACCTAATAAAGACTGCACTTTTGTCCTATACTATCCCCGAATTGACGCTCGTTTATACGTTTGTGTATGAAGTATACATAGACTTCATTTATTGAACTACTACAATTAATACTATTGTTAATCATTTGACACATCAGTATCTGCAAAGTGGCTTGTTTCGTGCCTTTTCAACGTATATCGCTTGCAAGCATCATAAGATTTTTTTTAGTGTGACTGCCAATTTGTGCCCTGAAGCTTTGAATCGGTCGTGAAAATATTTTGAAAATTCCATAATTCATAGCATCGTCTGAGAAAATGTAAGTAAAACATAATTTTATTGAATTTTGCTTAATGTCATCAAAAAAGATTCGTTTTTGGTTTCGTAGCAAAAAAATCATAGCCAAGCGACGAATTTATACACAGCTTACTTTTTGTAGCTTGCATGCAAAATATACATTCTTATATGTGCTGTGCTCTGTGCTATATCTAATGTATGCGCTTTATTATAAATTGTAATGTATTCTCAAGCTTGGAACTTTAATGAACACTTTTTGTCGTACGGCAGACTGTTTTGTGTAAAAACAATTTCCTCAAGTGCTTTGTTCAATTGTGATACGCAGGAGTCTTCATAGTAATCTTGCTACTGCATCTACGTAGTACATCAAACCATTCTGTATTGTTAGGAGAAGGAGAACTCCGAAATAATGATAGCGATTGTCAGAACGGATTTTGAGAATTTCGCTTAGATGAGCAACGGTTGGTTATCAAAATGCCATAAACGGGAAAGCTCAAGTCAAAGGATGGAAATCACGTAGTCATAAATATCTTTCAGAGATTTAGCAAGAGTCCATAAAAGTGAGTAGTTCCAACGAGCAACGCATAACGATGGAAGAAATCTGTTGAATTTCCGTGCACAATGAAACTCTTTGTGTGTGACAGAATTGACTTAGCGTAGCACTAGGGAATGGTAAATAGAATAAAGACAACTGACAGGAACTGGTGAGCAGGGAAACCAGCATTTTGCTAACCTATGCAGGAATACTAAACAGTTTCGGAGTAGACATGAGGTGTATTTAGTATGGACGTGGAACAATTTCGAATTCCGAATTGGTACAACGTGAAAGTGAGATGCTTGAGGAAAAGCAGCAACTCACCAGCGTGGGTAAACATGGACAGTGTAAGGCAGTGCATTGTGCGTAAAAAAAGAGTCATGTTGTTCTTTTTTCTCCTTTCAACATTTCAGTAAGCTAGCAAAAGTTCGTGAGAGCTTATTTGTTCAGTTTCATCATTTGGCCTCTCGTCAGGTACGCTCAGGGAGTTCACGGAATATCTGCATGGTTGATGGCAAAACAGTTTTGTATTTCTCCGTCCTCGTCAAGAATTTTGGACTATAGTAAATAGTAGTAGTAGATGTGCCTTGTCTGTCTCGTTAGACGCCAGCATTCGCGACTTGTTGTTATTCAACTTCCTAGCCGGGTTCCGTTAGAAGCTTCAACAGCACAAGACTTGAGATGAAATAGAGGTTTTCATACTACATAACCATTAGGAGTCCAGCCAGGCACTTTTAAGGTCTGAGTAAATGTAGTATTTGTAACACCGTGTGCCAGAAGCACCATCTGAGTCTTTACCATAACAAGATCGTAAGACCAAGTCTCATGCGGAAAACGTTGGACAGAGAAAGTAATAAGGAACCTCAATTTGTTATTTGAGGAGCAGGACTCGTAAATCAAAACGATTCTCTGGGCAACTGCTCGCGCTCGCTCGAAGTGTACTGTGGAGTATGGACTAGGCTCGTGTTTTTGGGTTTCTGCATATGTATATTCTTAGTTATCCTGATTTACTTTGCCTTTACAGCCCACCGAAATTTTCTTTTGCGAACTCTTGTACGCTTGAATTTTCTCATGTGCAAGGTGGTACCACCTCCTACGACTTCACTACAACTTGTTTCATATAGTCATAAGCCGAAGGCGTCAAGGCACAAGTTTGGCAAAAGTGAACCCGCCTGTTGAGCTGAGTATAAAGAATCGGAGAGTAGGTGGTCTTGTCGGACGATGCGATGTCGCTTAGCGATCAATTGAGTTCACGCTGTTGCTTTCTCAATTCCCAGTAATTTTCTCCTTCCGACCCATAAATTCAATTTTCTTCCAATCCACATATTCCTTTGTGAATCTCAGATCAGTCGTTTAAGGCTCTCAAATCTGTTTCCAAATATCTCAACTAAGCAGCTCACATTTTTCAACCAAAAAATAAAAGCGTGTATGAAAGATGTTCTTCACCTCGTCTGTTTATGATTACTTGACTGCTGCCAAATTTTACGTTGTAAAAGTATATTTTTGTATAATTCTTTAAACAACAACATGGTTTGTTTAAGTTGTGCGGTTTTTGACAACAGATCTCATTTTTTATAACTAAAACAGCAATTTGCTATCGCATTTAGCTGTACAACTTGTGATGTTTTCTTGCACCAGATTGTTTAGTAGTCGTAGAGGTTTATTGCGTTTTGCAGCAAGACAGAATTTTTTCAAGCTGTTTGCAGCTGTTACAGAATTAGCAGTGAAAAATCTGTGTCTAGAAGCAAACCTTTGCAAGTTGCATTTTAACGTCTTGTGCCTGGTTTGTAATTGTTTTAGGCATTCAGTAATGTAGGACAGCGCTTGTAAAAATTGACATCCCCCAACACAGTCATGTGCGTAGCTGTGAGTGAATCCGAATCCCGGAAAAAAAAGTCTTTTACGCTCATGCTCTTGGTCCTACATTGTAATACGATTGATTGACACTGACAGCTTGTAACAGCTTTTGGTATTGTGCATATCATCAAGCGAATCCATCCCCATGAGCCTGAACTGTAGGAGTAACTGTGACAAATGGATTTAGTATGTCTTGTGTTACTAGTTACTAGTCATAGCTCGTAGTGTAATACGTATCAGGTGAAAACCTGCTTGTCAGCTTAAGCCAATTTTGGTGTAAAATGTTCTAGTGGCTGGAACAACAGTTGAATACACATTTCGATCACGAAACAAATGATCCATTCACTTTCTTCTATGTGACAGTGCTAAAGCAGATGCATATTTCCTGCCCGTTGCGATCAACTTCCAAGGAGTCATGGCGCATGGACGTCGTATTCAAGTCGAGTAATCAGAGGTAGAGATCTTCCCATAGTTATGTCCACGTGTAGAATTTGATTTTTCATGTGCGTTGTGAGGTTGTGACAAATTGCGCATGGTAATAAATAATAATGTATATAATTTCTTAGCATGATGATGAGTATGGTACTTCATATATAGAGTAGTGTATGGTAGTTTTATATAATTTAGTAGAGTAGTGTAGAGTGAAGTGATGTCAAAAAATGTCTTTCTCTCAATCTCTCGTCTCAGTGAGACAACTTCAAATTGTTTTGCTTCCTTCTCATGTTTTTCGCATTGTTCCATGCTAGTGCGTCCCAATGGGATGGCCATTCCAGTGGTGGTGGAGGTATGGTGTCTGGTGTGTGCATTTTATCTCGTTCACCAGTGCTGAAAATCATTGGAATACACCTGAACAAATCCGACTGGGAATCACCGACATGATACTTCAATGAACTTGTATACTGTATGACTATGACCAAATGCTCTCTGCATGCGTAACCAACATCAATCTTCCCTTGAGAAACTTACTGTTGTGTTTTGGTAGCACAGAGCACTATGCGTGCTATTGTACCTTCACTTGTGTGTCTCATGCTGCTAATGCACTCAAACTCTCACTGAAAATTTCATGAAGGCACACTACATGAGCTAGTGAGGAGACAGAGGCCTCTTCAACCTGGAATGATGCGGTCTACACATAAAGATAAATGTGAATAATTTTATTCGTTCAACTGGAGTTGGAGCGCAGAGTAGAAAACAACAGGCGAGTGAGAACATTATAAATAAGTTTTTTGACGTAACTCACTCACTGTCTCTCTTTCGTCTGCCTGACTCAGTGAGTCAGTAACTCTTTGGCAGTGGCACACTGAACACTCAATGTTTCATCATCATCATTGTGTAGTTGTTTGGTACATATTTCTACATTGTTTTCTGGTCCCTGCGTTCTCAATTGGCCTGGAGCTAAGTTAATGCAAGGATACACAACAATGCACACCCTAGTTGAATTCGGAGCACATTCATAGGTACTCACTCATCCACAGTCAAAAGGTATGTTTCTGACAACAGTTGCACTTATTATTCCTCCGACTGAAAAAGGAAATTAATAATTTGCTGTTTGCTCCCTTGTCTCTACTTAAGTATATGACTGCCTTTTTCCCTTCTTTCATAGTACACAACTTTGTTCAGGAGCAGTTCAGGGAAATCTCTCCTTTCCCTTGGAGCAAACTTGCCGTGATTATTCTCTGGACAAACGCGTGGATGTGGAGCTAAGTTTACTGACTTTGTGCTCGTGTTTCTTGTGAAAAGCCCATTTTTCCTCAGAAACTCTGCCCAAAAACATTATTTTGCTATATACATGTCCACTGTATTGTATTGTCAGTTTAACTACTGCTACACATGTTATAGGACGCAACTTCCATACGCGTAATACCTAATGCTTTCACTGTGCAGTATAATAATTTCAAATCAAGGCTGAAAGCCTCTCTGTGTTCTTTGGGAGGTTCTGAATGTTGCCAGTGTTGATTACATACCATCTAATAGCCTTATCTTAGGTGGAAATGAGTGTGCTATCTTACTTCGTTGCCACTATGCGAACAGATATCCGCTCTGGCTCTCGTGCATTCCTCCGCGGCAACGACCCCCATTTACCAACTTTCTTGATGCGAAAACAACCCAAGTTTCTTTTTAGACTCTGTCTCGCACATACAGATTTTATATCTAGCAACAAAATGTGCGATACATTATTAGCAGTGTAGAATAGCGAATAGCACAGTGACTTCTTCTCGCGTGCTTCCGATCCTTACGTGTAGCGCAAACGTATCGTACTCTATGATTGTGTGTTGATGGGCTATTCCAAAAAAGTGCGTATGGGAAACCTCTTCTGTTCCAAGTAAGTTGAACGTGTTTTTAATTTCATGCACTATATTTTTAAAAGTCAGCCTTACACCCTACTACTTTTTCTCGCGTTTGCTTCTGATCTGTGAAGCTGAATATAAAGCGAAGAAGATCCACGCATTGATACTATGTAGTATTAGTATAGGATAGGGTAATATGTAACTATTCAAGTTCGAATATTTCAGGTCTCCGATTAGACGGAAATTGTTTTTTTTTTGAGAATTGTGTCAGTTGGATGACATTTTCGTTTAAACCCATTTGACTGAAAGTCGTAAACGATTGGAAACTACGTTTCTCAAAAATGAATAGTAAGGATATTACTGTAGGCCGTCATTTAATGTTTCCGTTCCAGATTCTTGTGTTAAGCATCTGGCAGTAGTGTCTTCAAACGATGTGTAAAGAAAACTTGGTAAATGGGGGTCGTTGCCGCGGAGGAATGCACGAGAGCCAGAGCGGATATCTGTTCGCATAGTGGCAACGA